>QKWP01002491.1:0-26354 GCA_003550325.1 Gigaspora rosea | reverse complement strand
GTAGAAGTAATGGTTTTCATTTATTATTTTTACATATACTGAACGTTATAAGTCGATTATGCAATATGATGCAAACATGACGTTATTAATTATAAAATTTCTATTAATTATAAAATTTCCATCTAAATTTATAGTTCATCCATTTAAATGGTTTAATTGGTTACCTGCGCATTATGTCATTTTAGAGCATTCAAAATTTATAATAGTAGTTACTACGGAAATCTGTAACATATTTTGATATCGAATCTGTGATTAATGGAGAATGAATCTGTTTTCTCGGTATTAATAGTCACCTGATGAGCAAGAATAAATAAAGCATGTTATAATTGAAGCACTCAAACTAATGGTTTGCCTTTAATTAATTTATTTTTATTTGCGTTAAATGAGCTAGTATCTTTTTAAATTGTGACACAGATAAAAAGTTATAGTAAATTTAACAAATTATTGACAAATATTAATATACATTTTGAACTTAACGCGCGTGATCATGCTGGTCCTGTGCTGCGTCACACGCTGTACAGCTACCCTAATTATAATAATACTTTTATATAACTATGCCATTACATTATTATGATGCGTACTGCATACAACTGTGTGTAAATAATAATCATGAGAAAAAATACCCTTCTGAATGAGAGTTCATCCATATAATTTTGAGACTTTCTTAAAATGAATTAATAAAAAAAATCATTATTAGATGACACAATAAAATTTACTGGTTTTCATATCCAGCCGGGTCAGAAAATTGCAAAATTCAAAATTTTTTTTATGCCGCAGTAGGTAAATAGCCAATCAAATAATGCTTTATTATAATATGTAAAGAACATCATTTACTTTTTTTTTAATATTAAGGTGACCACTTAGGTACCTAGCACTTTATTGGTCCAAGTGGGTTGACTCGGTCAATATGACTGTGCCACATATTACATTTGTATAACGAGAGTACAACTAGCCACACATACAACTTTTGGTTGTCTAATTTAAGTAGTCCGCCCGAAGGTTCTACACTAGATGCCATACCTGCAACCCAACTAGGGAATTGCCTATTTAAACTCTCTGGCTTCTACCCATGTTCAATGTTCTTTCCAATATACCCTTTCAAGTAATTCACTATTAAAAGTACTCTGAAACTTTAGCCAAATACCTGGAGGGCATTTGCTCTGTGGTAAACCTGGTAGAGTGATACCTGTCCCCCACAGGTATTCATCTACACTTTCGGTAATTTACGCATTCACCGAGGCAAACAACTTGCAGTCAGGGGATTATCCTGCAACCGCTACCATTACCTACTACTGCCCTTGTGGAGTTCACTAGACCCCAGTACCCGATCAGTTACTCTTTGGATCCTTTTCCCAGTTATCCCAGACTACCAATTCAGATGGCCCGGAAGGATCGGTCTGCCAGGCTTTAGGTGTCTAATGTCTCCCTTTCCTTGGTTCATGCTTCTATAACACATGACCTTTTCCTCCGGTACGACTCCAGCGGCCAGGTTGGTGAGCCCCCTTTGCTATAGGGGCTCTTGCCCGTCCAGTTTTCCAGTTAGTCACCGCTAAGATCCTTTTCCCCGGTACCGTCGAAAGTCTAGCTACCTCTCCACTCGGGACTTTCCAAATGGGTTTCTGTTTTTCCGGTTCTTTGGATTTGTCTGTGTAACAAGACACAATTTCACCCGAAAGCCCCCATTCAAAATGGTAACCAAGGACTACAGGTAGTGTACTCAACTGATTGACAAGACACAGTTACCGGAACACAGGTCTATTTTTCAAAAGCGTCGCCAGTGGGGTTTGAACTCTAGACCTGCCACTTGGGGGTGACAACTTACCAACTTCTCTAAGTCACCACACCCTCACATCATTTACATTTAACTAATTTAACTCTTAATAATTACTAGAAAGATAAGCTTCTGGTTTGCTCGAATAAAGGTCTTCTCAGCATTACACTAGCTTGCTTTCTTTATTTTCTTAAGTAAAATTGAATGTTGTTTATATACATTTGAATTTAATAGTGTGTTTAACATGCTACGCGCTATTCAACAATAGTACGACTAAGCCTAACATGTTGATGTGCCTAACATTTATGAATTTTACAAAAATAGAAATGAAAGTTATCTATACTAAACAAGAAGCACGTCGGCCAAATGCAATGAGCTAGCGAAATATTGTATCAAAATATTAGATAGAATTTAGTGTAAGTAACTCTATAGCAAATTAGTGTAAGTTTTTGTTTTTTTTTTTGCAACTACTTAATGCGGGAGATGTATTGTAAATTAAAAAATTTTTCCCATGCTTGCTAAAATATTATTTTAAGCTGATTCATCAAAAGTAACAAAGTTCGGGCATTCTTAGATAAATTTTAAAGCACTTATTTTCTTATGAGAAAATGTTGAGATAAAAATTCAGTGAAACGTTTATCTCTTTGTGATTTTTGAGAAATTGAAAATGATAAAAGCGTTTTATTAGAACTTAATGAATCCAAATCATGTTCAAAGATGGAAGTAAGTTTATTAACATGCATGAAATCACCAAAAAGCTATCTGAAATGCCTGTTTTATGTCAAGTTTTGTATTTGTACAAAAATTGATATAACTAAGTTTTTTTTTAATGAATTTTTGATTGTACGATGCAGCATTTCTATATAAGATTTCCCACATCATGATACCAAATGAATAAATATCTGATGCTATAGTTGATCAAAACTTCTGGTGGAACTATCGTAAAATTCAATACAATATTAGTTAAAATCAGCAATATTTTATGGTTATTGTATGGGTTGTAGTGAATACCCAGTTACAAACGGGTTTTAGAGTTCATATTCTGTGGGATTTAAATATGAACCTGTGTTATTCAACATACCCATATAATAACTATCTTATTGCACGGTAACAATTCTGTGCCAATAAGTAAATGAAAAAAGCTCGGGTTGTCACTTAAGACCTGTGCAATAAATGCATTTTGCTATTTAACAATATATTTCCATTATGTAAATCCCGATGAATATATAAAATTATAAAATAGTATAGATATACGAATTATTTTCTTATATTGTATCCTGAAAGTATAAAAGAGCTGCTATTTCGCTCTTCAAATAAACGAGACTTCGATATTTTTAATAATGTTTGTTAATAAGAATCGATTCCTGTAGAATGAATTACCTAAGGATCTAATGCAATACATTTTCAATAGATTTAATTACCAATCTATTTTTGAAATAGTATGAAAGTTTTGACACAAAACTACCATGTTGTTTGTGCATAATCCATAATAAGGATATAATTTCTTATAACTTTATCTTCGGATATACCAAAAATTTTGAATCGTTAAGTCTGATATCACAATATGCAATTAACTACTCATTAAAAGAAATTCATATTAAAGGTATTAAAATTACAAGCAATATACTAAAAAGATTTAATAAAGATTACCTCTTTTATAAATTCTCCGTGATAATTATTTGATTTATGGAGCAATTTAAGCACAAAAGTTCTGTTTAAAATTTTACTTTTATCAAGTCACTCTGCTGTGTATACACAAATCTATTCAATAATTTTAAAATTGTTCTTTATTTGTATGAGTATATATACCTGTACTAATTAAAATTCTTATAGTTTGTAGTTTAATCTAAACTTGATTTTCAAGTTTTTAATCAAGATCTATTTTTAATACTGTACTAAAAATAGATTTTGATTGAAATCAAAAACTCAAAAATCGAATTTTACTCGATTTTGACTAATTTGGCTATTAGGGGGGTAACAAAAATCAGGTGATTTTTTAGGGGGGGAGGGGGTAAAAAAAGTTGAAATTATATATAAGAACCTGACTATTTATATATTGAGGAAGAGGGAGGGGGTAGGCCTCTGATAAAAAATAATCAGGTGATTAATGACACTGCCCTTACAGTATTATAAAAAATTTTACATATATAAAAAAAACCTCCGGGTGGCCGGGTCTAAAAATTTTTTTAATAATGTTATGTAAACCAGTAAATTTTATTTGTATCACCTTATTATATTATTTAATTAATTTATATACAGCTGTAAATAGTTTTATTATTTTAATTAATTTATATTAATAATTAATAAAATAAAATATATACCTTTAATTTAATAATCATAAGACCTAAATTAATCATGAGGCCTATAGGTTAGAGTTAGAGTCAGTTTAATTATATTGAGTTTTGGAAAGTTTTTAATATGTATAACTTTAATCTAATAATAATAAGCCTAAAATAGTTATAAGGCCTAAAGGTTAGGATTAGGATCAGTTCATTATATTGAGTTTTGGAAGAAGTTTTATTATATATAACTTTAAACTAATAATGATGAGATCTAAAAATAGTTGTGAGGCCTTTAGGTTAGTGTTAGGGTCAATTTTTATTATGTTAAGCTTTGGGATAGGGTTTTAATATATATTACTTTAAACTAATAATTATGAGGCCTAAAAATAACTGAGTTTTAAAAATTAGAATTAGGGTTAGATTTCATTATGTTGAGCTTTGGGAGTGAGTTTTAATATATCTACCTTTAATATAATAGCTTTAAAATTTAAAATAAAAAGCAATTAAAAACTATAATAAAGAATAATTAAGACTACTAGCCCGCGGCAACGCCCGGGCCCTAACACTAGTAACTATCTTATTGCACAGTGTCTGACATAACAATCCCGTGTCAAGATTACCTGTTTTACCCAGTTTGAAGAGTTGATAAATTGATTTATGCGACATATTGAATTTATGCAATTTATAATATATCGAATTTTATGTGATTCATACAATTTATAAGATTTATGCCATATATCTAATTTATTGAATATATCGAACCTGGTAACTAGTTAGAACCAGCATGAGAATAGAATTAGCATAGTCATGTAAAAAGTATAAAAAACAATATATTTTTGTCTTCACAAGAAAGAAGTCTTGGAAGCAAGACTCAATAAAGTTCAAAAGCTTTAGAAGTCCAATATTGTAGAGTAATAATATTCGAAATCAGAGAAGAAGTGTCATCATTAGTAATCGCCCTGCTAGATAATTGAATAAACAGTTACTATATAAACTGATAATCTCCTGATAAGTGAAATCATATCAAAGTCCAAATCTCGTGATCATGTGATACCATTAATTCACTTAACAGTTGACTTTACTTTGTGACAGCAAGACCCAAAGAACCTCGAAACCTGGACCAAATCAACCACGCCTTTTTCTGTCTGCCAATTCAAGGATCAGGCATCTTTTGCACGAGTAAAGGACATTGGTTAAGTTATATTGTGGTGTTGTTAGAGTATTTTAACCATACACCGATTCTCACCACTTTTCTCAACGTACATATGTACCGGTACATTTAATTCTTATAGAATAAAACCTGTTTTAAGTATAACAGGCATCAAAAGGTAGCTTTTAATGGTGTTTGGCACACGATACTCCTTCAATATATAGTATAAGATGTTTTTTATCTATTATGAAGCAATTGTTTTTGTTCTTGCACTTTTGTTCTTGTATTTGAACTTGTTCTTAAACTTGAGACCATCATACAGAATGCTTTCCAATTCATGAAACATTTGATTGCCTTTTTTAGCTATTTTTCACTCAAAATAGTTTGTATTATTAGGTAAATTTGAAAATTCACGTTTTACGATTTTAAGAGAGTTGTTTAAGGCGTTAAAAAAAACATTGAAATAAGCCTTATTTAACGCCCTTAAACGCTGCTCTTAAATCTGTGAAGCCTTGCTTTTGCCAAATTTGCTAAAATTTGCCCTTTTTTATATTTGTTTATTTGCACACAACCTATTTAGGCGAAAAAATGGCCAAAACAGTTAATCTAATGTATCACAAAATTCAAAGCGTTTTATATAGTCTACTCTCTTTCTCTTGGTCTTGGTCTTGCTCTTGCTCTTGCTCTTGCTCTTCAGCAGCAAGCGAAAAAAAAAATTTGAATAATTAAAAATGCTAAATGCATTAGTAAAAAGTAAGAAAAATTTTGTCCCTACGTAAATTTAAATTATAGATTTCTAGATTTTTCCTTTTTTTGAATTTTTCCCTTGGATTTTTTGCTGCCTAGATTAATTGATAATCTGCAAAATTTTCTTTGCGCTTAAGAAGTGAAATATATTACGTCATTACCTCGTGGTTCATATCATATTATTACAGTATTAAATTTTATGTTGATCTTACCTTTAAACATTATACTACATATTACTTTATTATTATGCATTGCGTAGCTGTTACATACTTCTTAAAACGTAATATAACAGGAACGTCATCCCGCAAAACCTTATATATGATTGGACAATATGGCAAACGCAGTAAAACGTGAATAGTACTATATTTATCTATTGTATAAGAATTGTTTAACCAAACGTTGCTTTAACAGGTTTTTGTCTCGATTAAAGTGCATGACAATTACTATAGAAAAATGTCTTTTTTTTAATTATTGTTTTTCGGAATTGCATTAACTAAATTATGAAACTTACATGGGTTAATTTACAGTAGATAATAGAATGTCGATTGAGAAAATTCTAATATCTAGATAATTTAAAACTTGATAATTAATTGTACTGTATACCGATACAGCCACCTCAAAGTTCACTAACAATCGATATCACTATCATAGTTGTCACAACATATAATTGATTGATTAATTGATTGATTGGATGCTGCGGCAGTAACAATTATTATTAGCGAATTTTGTGACTTGATTTTATCTGTGAACAAAATCTTGAATCTTATTGTAACATCACATATATAATCGTATACTGGTATTTGTTTATTAATGTCATATGAAAGCGTTTTTTGTGTAATTCATTTTGATAAACTTGTGGCTGTACGCAAAAAACAATTTTTTTATAGATGTTATGCATTAGGGTGATTATTCACAATTGGTGAGACTCAATAGATGCTTACGCATGATATCCGTAATAAATGTAAAAAACTATTTTGCCTGACCAGTTTGTTTCTGGCGTATCCCTGATTAGTTATCTTGTCTATCTGTTGACTTCTGTCAACTGACAAAAAGAGATCTGTAACAGACCACCAGGGTGAGTATGAAGTTTAATTCTTTTTGCTTTAACGATAGTTTTCAAAAGAATGAATGTATAATTAAGCGTAGTCATTTATTCGTTCAATAAATACCAGTGTGAGTACAAAGTTTAATTTTGTTCACTTTAACGATTGTTTTTCAGGAAATCTATGATTAACTATCATTCAATAAATTACCAGAATGGATGAAGTTTAATTCTGTTTGCTTTAACGACTGTGTTTCAGAACAATATAGAAATAACCTAATAATTTAATCATTCAATAAAATTACCAGAATGTGTATTATATTTAATTCGGTTCACTTTAACGATTATGTTTCAAGAGAAATATCTAATTATTCAATAAATCATCAGAGTGAGTATTAAGTTTAATTCTGTTCATTTTGATGATTGTGCTTCAAGACGATATTTGACTGACCATAATCCATTTAATCGTTCAATAAATTACCAGAATGAGTATGAAGTTTTCAAGGGAATGTATGATTAACCATAATCATTTAATCGTTTAATAAATTACTAGGATGAGTATTAAGTTTAATTCTGTTCACTTTAATGATTGTGTTTCAGGACAATGTATTAACCGTAATTATTTAATAAATTACCAGTGTGAGTATAAAGTTTAATTTGCCTCACTTTAACAATCGTTTTTCAAAAACAATGTATAGTTAATGGTAACATTTTTTATTATTAAATAAAATTATCAGCGTAAATATTAAGTTTAATTTTGTTCACTTTAACGATTTTGTTTCAAAACAATGTATAAAACTACGAATCTAGTAAATTATCAGATAATCTGGGCAGCAAAATATTCTGACCAAAATTTTTAGAAATCAAACATCTAAATATTTGGCTGAATATAATTTTTTGATATTTCTAATATATTCATTATTTTTTTATTAATCTTAAGTTTTATCTATCGCGGAGCTTTTATCGTGTTTTTGCACTTGTTCTTGCACTTGTACTTGCATTTATTCTTGTGCTTATTCTTGAACGTGAGGCCAAAATAGTCTATATTAGTTTAGCACACTGATCATCTTTTTGACATAACCATCACTTTATTGGTTGCTAGATAGACATAAAACTACTAATCACTGCAAAAATTAGTAAATTATCAGATAATCTGGGCGGCAAAATATTCTGACCAAAATTTCTAGAAATCAAACATCTAAATATTTGGCTGAATGTAATTTTTTGATATTTCTAATGTATTCACTATTGTTTTATTAATCTAATGTTTTATCTATCACGGAGCTTTTATCGTGTTTTTGCACTTGTTCTTGCACTTGCACTTGAATTGAAGTTTGGCAAATTAGATAACCTCACATTCTTGCACTTATTCTTGAACGTGAGACCAAAATAGTTTATAGATATTAGGCACTTAAACAACAAAAGTAAATTAGCAAATTCATGTTTCACGATTTTTGTGTTTAAGGATATTAAAAATAAGGGGTTAAAAAATGATAATAATTAATTACTCGACTATGACAATCGTCATAATCATTTTACGTATTTCTGTTAGTTTTCTCACATTTAGGTCACATTTTTCGGATACGACCAATCAAAAATGTTAAAGCGAACAAACCCAGAATTGAAGTATATAGATAAATTAGAATGTTAATTTTTCTATATAAAATTTTGATAGGATAACATGCAGAAACATGCGCATGAAACCCATCTCTACTTATTACCTTTTTTGCTTTACTGTATACTTTCTATACCAATCCTCACATAATAACTATATTAGTTACAATCTACATCAAATACTATCTCTCAACAATATTATAATAATACACTACACCCCAATCATTATTTACATACCACTATCTATATACCTTTCACCCACTTATAGCTCATTGCATTTGCGTGTTGCATTTCTTGTTTGGTGTGATCACGTTAGAATACTTGATTAGCTAGTGGACATCTGCGCCCTGATATAGGCCTTATTTTGGTGTGACCACGTTAGAATATTTGATTGGCCAGTTGAACTGAGCGACATTTGTGTTTTAATATTACAGTATTAAGATATCACGGGTAAAACAAGATTAAACCACGTTGTAATTAGGTTGTCAATTTTAAACTAAACGTCTACTAAATTTTGGCTTAAATAGTAAGCATTAGGTTGAATTTTTAGAATATTATAAATAAGCTAATAATAAAATAAGGTAGCTGCGCGATGCAGTCATGCCAAAACCAGGAACGTAAACACGGTTTTGTAATATGACTTTTAGAATATTATCAGTTATAAAGTTTTTCCGTATTTCGCAAAATGACGCATAGTGGTGTAATTTCGAATTTTAGCCTATATTAAGAATAATTCAGACCAGTGATGTTAAATGACCTCCAAATGACCTTCAAATGACCTCAAATGACCACAAATGACCTCAAATGACCACAATTTTATTATGAATTTTAGTCTGAAATGACCTAGGTCATTTGAAAAAAAGGCAAATGACCAGGTCATTTAACATCACTAATTCAGACTACATTTTAAATTATGTTATGGACATTATTATGCAACAACACAGTAATCTGATATAACAATTAAATTAAGACGGAAAAAAGAAACGCATTTTTATATATGCTGTTACCAAATAAAAGAATTATATTTAGAAATGGCAAAGGTTACGACTGGTCATGACTGGTCATAACCGTAATTGATACCAGTTAGAAGTTCCTAACTGATTGGTTAAAAATCTGAGCAATAATAAAATTATTATATCATAACTTTAATATTTGTATGGGAACTACTGATCGAAGAAAACTTCAGGCAATGCAACGATGATCAGGAAGCCCTATAAGAAAAGTGGACTGGGTATTGATACGGGTTGGCACGAGGTTGTCTGGATAGGCACTGTCATGTAGCACGTAAAGGCATGAAACACGAAACAAAACATGACAGAATGGCACGTATATTACGTTTTACATACGTGCCACCCAATGCATGTGTCAATATCGTGCACATTTTATTATGTTATTTTACCTGTGCCAAAACCCGTAAGTTTTGGTTTAGTAAAGTGCAGCAAAACCCAGTCCATTTACAGTCCAAAATGTCTGGGTAAACAGTCCAATTCGGGCCAATTTAACGTGCCAACACAGTACACAGACGTACAAACCCGGACATCTGCCTGTTCCACACTCAGCCATGTCTCTCCATAGAGACACGTGCCTACACAGACCACATTTTTTATAGGGAAGTACAGTTAACATTAAGGTTCAAATATGCTTCCAGGCGGATTATAACAAAAATGATTCTTGGCGCCGCAGGGATGGTAAATGACCTGAAATGACCTCTTGACTCAAATGAATAATGATCAGATGTTGGTCATTTCGAAAGGTGAAATGACCTATTAGGTCATTTAAAATTTTATATTAAAACTAGAGAGATAGTAATTTAGTTGGTCACAACTTCTTAATTGGTTATTTAAATCAAACATGTGTGTTATATATAATTAACCAGGGTATTTCATCGTATTAATATATGTAAATGCAAATAATTTTTATGATCCCAACTAACCGGATGCAAATAAAACAAATAATTTTTATGCTCCAAACTAACCGGATGCAAATAAAATACATATTTAAATAGTCATAAATTAACTTAATAGTCAAATTAATAAAAATTCTTTATATTTACAACATTAACATGATTAAAAGTATTTCTTATGAATAGCTTATTTTAAACATTTAGGTTAATGAATACTTACTGATTGAAATTAAAAGCAATATTCATGAATACATTATTTTAAATACTTAGATTATTGAACTTTGTTATTTAGTAAGTCCAGGAATACAACATAAATAGCACCCTATGTTCGTCATATTTTATGAAATGTATTTTTTATCTATAAAAGGGAAATAAGATAAATAATTAATTGAGTCTATGAAATGTAATGAAGTTGAAGTGACTACTTAATTATAATATGGGACTCAAAAAAAACACAGCCAGTATTTATGAAAATTATTTTCAATAAACATCCTTTGTGGAATATTATAACAAATGTTTGTGAATAATTTATTTTAGATTTTAGATTAATCAACGTTTTTTATACCACTAAGTTTCATAAGCGAAATTAAATAGCAAATATCATAATTTGAATAAACTATTTAGACCTAGTTTATAAAATGTTTTTATATTCACTAAGTGTTGTAAAATATTTTAAAATTAAATAATAATATTCATAACTCGAATGGCTTGTTTAAATGCATAACCTCGATAAATATTATTAAAATTTGTAAGACTCTATATGACCGTTGACCCGGGCCATGACTTGGAACATATTATCTGACTGGGTTGGGTCTCTAGGCACAGTATCCGATCATACACAAACATTAAATGACCTACTGACTCGGCCTTTCCCAAATGACTTGAGTCATTTGGTCACAAGTCATTTTCAAATGACCCAGATTTTAAATGACCGTAATGACCAGTCATTTGGAAGTCATTTCAGGTCATTTGCAAAATAGCCAAATGACCAGGTCATTTACTATCTCTGTGGCCCATCAAAATGTATTAGGGTGTCTAGGATTATGATGCAAAGTTAGCCTGATTATGAGAATTTTGAGTTATTAGCCAATAAAAATTACATGGACACACTGGTTTATTCATTTGATAAATTTTGTTCACATGCTGCATGAAAGTGAACAGATTATGCGATTTTATATAGAAAAATCTCAAATTATGCGTATATTATGCCGCTGGATAACTATAAGGCCACGCAAAATTAATTTTTCGCTTAGCATAACCAGCTGACCCAATTTTTCCAAAAAAAATTTTTAATCTCTATTGTGCTAATTATTCCATTTTTGCCATTTAATTTTTTATCCGGTGTTACCCAATAATGACCTTAACTTTCCGGAATTACTCGATAAAAAATTTTCTGATTCTATGATATACAAACCGAAGAATTAACTTTGCATGACCTTAGATGCGAACATGAATTAATTTAGATAATGCAAAGTTAAATTTTTTTTTTTAAAAAAAAAATCTGACACTGACCGGAATTTTGAAACAGGTTATGCAAAATGAAAAAATAACTTTTATGGTCTAATATTAATCACATGACCATTGAAATTTTCTTGAATTATCCGATGCTCTATGGAGCTCAGAATTACAGGACCAAGGATCGTTCTACATCACTAATCAACCTTATCGTTATGACTTCCCTATTAACTTCTATATTCAGCAATTATGAGATAATCGTCAACCCCAAACAGGATTCATGAAAATCACATTTAATAAGAATCAAGATTTTAGGAGATGCCGTGAACAAAGTTACAGGCACCCATTTGTTACGAGATCACAATCTACACCCATAATATCGTATGAGTAGTTCATAAGTATGAGGTATTGTGTGGTAAGTATCAATTTGATTGGTTTAGTGATGTTTAAGGGATGGGATTATAAAGTCATAGTAAATGACTATTTAGGAAGGGAGTAACAGAAGTTCGTTTTCCCTTTTTGTCTTTGCTGCTAGAGTCACGGGGTAAACATGATATATCAGTTGATCTTTTAAGAACACCAAGCCACATTTCATAATTATGATCGACTATGCATATCGGTAATCCAGCATGCAATTAATCGTACATAATCGATCATACATACCGTCATCAAAGGGGCTTGACTTAAATAATACAAAACCTAAAGAGAGAAAACCAAGAACTAGAATTAGTTAAAGATAATTAACGATATAATAATATTGTTAAATATAACCATCATCATAATAATCATGTAATACTTATCTTGTAACCCCTTAGTTATAGTGATTATACCCGGATTCTTCAATGATCAGTGATTCCACCATGATCCTTCGTGATGAAGAACGATTTATCCCCAAACCCCAAAAATTCGTTAGACTGGTATAAAGTTATAAAAGCCCTATAATTTCTCTTTGTAAAAGATATCATATCCTACAGGATTCTGATATTCTTGACCTAATCCTTATAATTAGATTACCTTTAATAAATCCATTTAATAAATTATTATCAAATCACCAACATCACGCCTCTGGCAAGTTATCTTATTTAATAAAACTCTGTATTTTCGTACATTCCATTTAAAAGGATACTATTCCGCCCGTAACATTTGGTGGTGACTGTGAGATACTGACTTCTTAATTACAAACGTACTAACCTAAAAATGAATAACGAACAATTTCAGTAATTTATGGAATTGATAACTAGATCGGTTAGTAAAGATGAAATTAAGACCCCACTAAAGGAGAATAATCTGGTAAAAGTCAAGTACTTTTATGGTACTGACGATGAAGATCCTTTTGAATGGTTTGACAACTTCGAAAGGGCTGCCGAAGCAAATAATTGGGTAGAAGACCGCAGAATGAAGATTGCGTCAGGGTATTTAAAAGGAATGGCAGCTGAATAGTATAAAGAAACTAAAGGAGTTATCGAATTTTAGAAGGTAGAGGAAGAAAATGAGACAGAACAAAGTAAAAGTTTCTACCATTTGTTCGTAGAACAATTTGCCCCTGAAGAACGTCAACATCATTGGCAAATTGAGCTGAACGAGTTATGACAAAAAGAAGTTGAAAAGGTGGATATGTATACTACAAAATTTAAAAAGTTACTTAGTAGAGCTAATGTAAATAATGGATTCTCAAATGGATATATAGTACACATATTCTTGAGTGGCCTAAAAAAAAATAAAGCTACCTTCGTAGCCGTAGCTGCCCCAAAGAACTTAACCGAAGCCATAGCAGCGGCAAGAAGAGTTGAAGCTGGAGGTTATTACAGTCAACAACCATTAAAAAAGGGAGAAGTACAGCAACAAATGAATAATAAGTTAAATGACATAAAGAAAAGAATCGAAGGTTTAAGGGTAGGGAATTTTTTTGGCTCGTGTAATACATAAATTTGCAGATCCCCTGCTCCTGATTGGCCAAACTGCTAGTTTGGCCAATCAGAAACAGGAGATTTGCAAATTTATGCATTACACAAGCCAAAAAAAATACCCTACCCTTAACATTAAATTATGCAGCTTTGTCCACCCAATTAAAGAATACAAAAGATAATCGTCCACAGGAATACTTTTATAAATGACGTTCTCAAAATAGTTATAAGTTAAAAAGAGGAAAGAGAAACGAATGTAATAGATGTGGTGAAATAGGCCACATAGCTAGAAATTGTATGTCCGAAAAAAGAAATCATATATATAAAAGAGAGAGGGGGAATTTGAATAAAACAAAAACAATTAGTTTTTGTGAATTAAAGGACGGCCTTAACGAAGAAGTATATATAGCAGATAGCGAACTTACTGCTCAAAAGATAACCAAACGTCCGGCCAACCCCAACTGGGAAGGTAGATTACGCAAAATGGCTAAAATTCCTTCAGGTGAAAGAGAAATTGAAAACAAAATATGGGTATTGAAGACCCTACTATTACTCGAAACCCAGGTTCCTTAAATAAATCAAAGAGGAAATGTGGACCTTCAAAGATCAATTCCTTAAGGCCTTATAACATAGCGGACAATATTTTGTCCTTATCTACTAGCGCTAAGGTAGGACAAATACTCCAATATCCCAACCAAAGAAGAAATCTAGCAAGAATATTAAAGCGTCCGTCTATAATGAAAGAAACCAATTTTATAAAAGAATATTCTCACACCACTGCTGCCCGATGTTTTATTAAAATTCGAAATAACCCAGTACTGGCAGTGTTGGATTCGGGTGTAGCTGTAAGCATCGTATCCAATCGGCTATTAGATAAACTCAGATTAACAATAAACGATAAATCTTATACGACAGTCATAATAGCCACCGGGGCGAAGACCAAGACCTTAGGAAGGACTAAGAATGTACGATTAATAATTTAAAATATTGTAATACCCACTATATTACACGTGATAGAATCACTGGATGATACTTTGTTACTAGGAAATGAATGGTTCCAAAAGACTAAAGCACGAATTCATTTTGATGAACAAAAACTATACTTACAATATAATGATAAGTCAGCTGAGATACCTATTTTGAACAGTGGGAGTGAAGGTATTATTCCGTACGAGGATGACGATGTTTGTAGCGAGGGTGGAGATACATTTGATGAATTCGATTATGAGAAAAAAGAATTTGATAGAGCAGAAGAGAACATCGACAGTTGACTTACAAATAGTGCAGAAAACACCACACTATACCTCACCAATATTGAAGAAGTCCCTACAAGGAATGAAGAAGAAAAGCCCCTAAAAAAAGAAATCCGAGAAATGGTCAATAATGAAGAAATGACTCTGCCACAACGATTAGAAGCCCAAACGTTTCTACTTACTAGGATAGAGATGTTTGCCCAGGGTCTTGAAGACTTATGCCGTACTAATGCAATCATCCATAGCATTAATACAGGCAATGCTGCTCTGATTCAACAAAGATATTATCGGGCAGCCTATGAAGAAAACGAGTTTATTCAAAAAAAAATAAATAAATTAAAGCAACAAGGGCTTATTATAGAAGTGATAGTCCATGGGCGTCCGCGGTAGTAATCGTACCTAAGAAAAACGGTAAATTATGCTTTTGCATTGATTACCGAAAACTCAATGCAGTTACAAAAAAAGATACATACACACTTCCTCACATTTCGGACCTCTTAGATACGTTTGGGAGTACTGAATGGTTTTCCACTCTCGATTTAATGAGTGGATATTGTCAGGTTGGTATGAACAAAGCGGATCTAGAAAAAACAACCTTCATTACAAAATACGGCACCTATGCCTTCAAAGTTATGCCGTTCGGTCTTTGTAATGCTCCGGGGACCTTTCAAAGATTAATGGATACAATACTCGGAGATTGCATAGAGGATTTTGCCGTAGTATATCTGGATGATATTAATATCTACTCTAGCTCCTTCGAGAAACATTTGGAACACCTAAAATTATCTTTAATAAGTTAAGACGGGCAGGATTAAAACTAAATCCAGAAAAATGTACCTTCTTTCGATCCGAAATTCATTACCTTGGTCACATCATCAATAAAGAGGGAGTACGACCTGATGAATCGAAAATCGACAAGGTAAAGAATTTTCCCATACCAACAAATCTTTGTTAATTGAGAGGATTCATTGGATTAGCATCATATTATCGCCATTTCATTAAGGGGTGCCACAATAGCGCGGCCCCTACATAAGTTATTAGAAAAGGATGTTCCATATAAGTGGACTGAAGAGCAACAACTCGCATTCGAAACGTTAAAAAGACACCTTATAGTAGCACCTATATTAAGATACCCTGATTTTAAAAAAATGTTTTATTTACATACCGATGCCTTCGGCATAGGGTTAGGTGCTATATTAGCCCAGAAAGACAAAAACTACAAGGAATACATAATAGCCTACCCTAGTCGCAGACTTTCTAAGACGGAACGAAATTATTCTGCACCAGAAGTAGAGTATTTAGAAGTAGTGTGGGCCGTTGAACACTTCCATTACTATTTAGGTGCTAAACACTTTACCTTAATTATGGATCATGCTGCCCTTAGGGAAGTGCAGTTAATCACGTAATTAGGGTTTACATAGGTCCTGACCCCCCCCCCTAGTGATAGAACTATTGACCAATCAAATTTAAAAAACTCAAAACGTCTTTGACCTGAAAATAAGCTACCCCACAATTAACAAAAGTCGCTACATAGTAAAGTCTAAATTTTACTAAGCAAATCGAAAAAGATCGATTAAGTAAACTTATTCAGCAGATCAAAATACACTTTCCACAAAATTTTTATAAGTATCGGAGAATTTTTATTAATTGACTTTTGATTTTTACGTTCGACGAAAAAATTAAAATTTTTTAAAAAAATATATTCGACGAACGTAAAAGTTAAAAGTTAAATAATAAAAGTTCTCTAATACTTATGAAAATTTTGTGGTATGTGTATTTTGATCTGCTGAATAAGGTTACTTAATCAATATTTTTCGATTTACTTAGTAAAATTTAGACTTTACTATGTAGCAACTTTGTCAATTGTGGGGCGAATATGTTTTTTTAAAAAATTTTAATTTTTCCATCGAACATAAAAATCAAATGTCAATTAATAAAAAATTCTCTAATCCTTATGAAAAGTTTATGGTATGTGTAATTTGATCTGCTGAATAAGGTTACTTAATCGATATTTTTCGATTTGCTTAGTAAAATATAGACTTTACTATGTAGCTACGTTTGTCAATTGTGGGGCGAATATATTTTTTTAAAAAATTTTAATTTTTCTGTCGAACGTAAAAATCAAATGTCAATTAATAAAAATTCTCCAATCCTTATGAAAATTTTATAGTAAGTGTATTTTGATCTGCTGAATAAGGTTACTTAATCGGTTTTTTCGATTTGCTTAGTAAAATTTAGACTTTACTATGTAGTAACTATCCGCGATTAACTAAAAATCGATTTTCTTTAATATAATTGGCTATTTATACTATATATATATATATAGGATGTGATATTTGGGGACCCCCCACCCCCCTAAAAAATTACGTGATTTTTTGCACTTCCCTTAAATGGTTACATACAACTGAACCTAAAGGGAAGAGGGCGCGGTGGATTTTAAGATTACAACCCTACGATTATTCCATTATACACCGGGCCGGTAGAAAATATTCGAATGTAGATGCGTTATCCCGAATGTATCCACAAAAGGAAAACTAATTAAAAAAAAAAAAGAAAAATTAATTACACTAAACTAATTAAAGATACTTGCCTATCAAATAGTTTTAAAGAAATTATATCCAACAGCAACATTAAATTTTGAACAACTTGATGAATTGACATTTCTTAGATATAACAAATTCATGAGTCAGGGATTAGCTAAAGAAGATAACAGTTATAGAGTTAGACCACATGTTTTATCAACCCCACACACAAGCAACTGGTATATATAGTTTAAGTATTATTATAACGGAATTATCAACAAAAAAATAAAGGGGAGAAAAACCTTGTTATAATTTTCTATTCGGTTTCGGACTGCATTGAATATTTCTAAAAATCTACGACCTAAATGTTTGGGAAGGATACCTGAATGTTTAAAAAAAAATGAATTAGTATTTTCATCAACGAAGTTAGATAATAGTTTGACCCGAATACATCCGTGGGGATTTCCATAACACAAAAAAAATTGAAGAATTAATATATGTTAATTGTAACACCTCATATTATAAGATTTGAAATTGTCTCTCTTTGATTTTAAATATGATAATTATGACACTTTACTTTAGGAAGTGTTTGTGAAATGATTATAAACAATAACGCCAGATGCCCATAATTTTGGTATTATGACCAGAATGTCTACAAGAAAACTATCTCGTTATGATGTTAAATATGATGAAATATTAGTTACAAAGGATTATGTCCTGAGTTTACTATAGAAACTCCTGAACATTAATTTCAATTAGCGAATTAATATCTGGATACTAACCCTTCGAATAGACCAGTTACATTATTAAAATAAATGAAGTAGTTATTGATAGAGCTCCGAAGTCTGGGTCCGGCCGGACCCGGACTCAAACCATAAATTTTGGAAATTTTGAACCTGGACTCAGACCCGAACCTAAAGTACCGAACCCAAACCGGACTCAAACATGATTATAGGTTCGGTCCGGGTCCGGTTCGAAGTTCGCGAACCTGTCCGGGTCTGGGATTAGCAGTAAAAAAAAATAAAAAAAAAGATAAAAAATTTCTTATGCTAATCTGATCCGTAATATGTCATAGATCATAAAAATATACAGTACAAATTGTAAAAAAAAAACTTAAAAAAAAAAAAAAAAAAATCTGTAACGATTTTTAATTTGTTTAATTGTTGTTACGATTTTATGATTTTTAATATAACTTGCCGATCATTATAATAATCTTATTGGAGTTAGTGCTCATACCTGGCCAACTCTTTATCCAAAAAGTTGTAACCTTTAACAAAATCTAATAACCGGATCCTATTCAAATAAAAGAATAATGGTTATATCCGGAATATTCATATTATAATGTATCAATCAAATAAAGTAACTCTATATTGCTAATATAAAAAATGATTTATGCATGAAGTTGTTTAGTACTTTGTACATTTTATTCTAACTTACGTATTCGTCAGGTGTCATTAGTGGCCAGACAAAGAAGATCTAGATGTATTTCGGAAATAAATAAGAGTTTAAAAAATCTTATTTGTGTATCAAAATTTTGAAATCAGAAAATGAAATGGGAGTATTTAGAGACTCCTATTTGACGAAATTATGCCAATCAACAAACTATTTTTTTAACGTAGAATACAGTTTGTTTGCATAGTTTTGTTCTAATTCGGTACTTCTGTACTTTTCTTGTACGATGCTTGTTTTCCATATTTGGGATTTCCTTTTTTTTTATATATTATTTTAATTAAAATAAATAAAAATTTTTCCTTAGTTACCATGAAAATACTTGATCAAAGATCAACTTGTCTTTGTCTGCATACTCTCCTTTAGAATCAGATCATGCCAAATTAGTCTAAAAAATTTTTTACGTTTTTATATACTCTATTTAAATTTACTATTTCGAATTCATAAACCATTACTAGAGTACTGCCCATTTTACTTATTTGCACGGGTAACACAAAATAAAAAAGGAATCCGATTTTGTAAATAAACTAAGTACGCGAGATAAAAATTTATGGTTAGGGTCTTAACATTAGAGGCTATAGGTTAGAGTGATGCTTAATATAAATAAAATTTCATTCTCATCATTTTTAATTAGTGTACCAAGATCGAATTAAACATTAGTTTTTGCACATTTTCGCTTTTTTCTTCTTTTACGCGTGTTCGAATTCTTTATCGGGCTGATCTGGAATAGGCAAAATTTGCACTCTCCGATTGGCTATTTCTTCTCCAGGAGCTTGTATTACTCGCGCAAATAAGTGGATGCGAGTACTGCCCACCACCCACCTTGCAAACTTACGTTTTATTTATACTTTTTTGATGAAATTTCTTGTTACACATTCTAATAGGTCTCGATTTCAGATTAACGGATCTGCGCCGATTTTCTTTAAAAAGATCGATTCCTGAACATGGCGGCAGTGTATTTAAAACTCACTGGCACAAATGGCTTATGTCTATTTATGATATAAAAATTACATGTTTTATCTACTTTATCCATATTAATGTTAATCTTTATATTATCTGTATTTAAGCCTCAAATAATATTTTTATTTGTTAAAAAAAAAATAAAGATTAAAATTTTTTCTTATTTATTAATACGTTACAATTTATTAACCTTATAATAAAACCGTAACAAGCAATCTAATACAGCTTTCAACTTGCACTATTTTTATTATATTCCGTACTATGTAAAGTATATAATAGAAAAATAAAATAAGTGCTTACTGTACAAGTAAAAAACTGAAAAGCCAGTATAAGTTTAAAATATAATTTATTTATATCGACCTAATAAATAATATAATAAACAAACAAAATATTAAAATCATGTTCTTATTTAAAATGCATTAAATTTATGATGTAGACAAGTTTTATACTGGTAATGCTAGTATCTATATAAATTTTGATGGTATAAAATGTGCATGATTCAGAAACATGCGAATTAATACGCATTCATGCGAATGATTGGGGAATCATGCGCATGCATGAAACCCATTTCTAGACCCGGGTGATACTTACCCAGGACAGAACACTATACGTGTTGGATTGGGTTTCGGACTTTCGGACCGGACTCAAACTTTTCGGACTGGGCTCAAACTGGACTCGAACCAAGCAAAAGTTTGATATTCGAACTCGGACCGGACTGAGTTTTAAAATAGTTTGAGCCCGAGTCCGGTTCGAAATTCAAACCCGACTCGGACTTACCTAAAGTCCGGCCTCAGTCCGGGTCTGTCGGAGCCCTAGTTATTGATATATCGAAATTCAATTATCAATATTATAAACGTTCCAATCTTCAGATACAAATATTCCAACATTATCGATTAGATTAACAAAACTATACTAAAAATGAAAACTTAATTTTTTTTTAGAAAAGCCTAGAAGTAAATAAAATTATTTGAATTACATTGAACTGACTTAAGGTACTCTGCCTGTAATTTGTATACATAGCCTAGTACCGGCTGGGCATATGCTGTAATAGGTACTACGTGAAAATTGAGGGTGTGTTCAGTCCTGTAATACGCATATCTAGCCTGGTACTGGCAGTGTTTCCAACCGAAATAAGTACCACGTAAAACTTGAACCTGATTAATGTAATTAAATATTTTAAAGGTTTTAAATTAACGTGGTTAAGAGAGGACAATTATATAAAAAAAAAAAAAGAGAAAACATTTGATACTTAGCTATAACAAAATCTGACGTTAAAACTAATACAGTCCAGATAGTCGGTGTCCTGGCAAAATGGAGTCAACATGATATCAATTATTAAAAAACTACTTGTTGGAACATACATTACCAAAGAAATTAACTTCACAAGAAAACCGAAGTATTTAAGCCCAAAGCCAATTCTTCGAAGTTCAGAATGGCTTAATATATAAAAAGAATAAACACAAAATTAATCATTTACTGAGAGTTATCCAAAAATTCGAAGTTGAACTGATTTTGTTTTTAATCCATACTCATCCGTTAGGAGGACACTTTGGCACAGACATAATGTTCAATAAAATCTGAGCCAAATATTATTGGCCACAAATGTATACAGATATCTGACAATTCGTCCGTACCTGTGACGCATGTCAAAGAAGAGGAAGAAACTTAGTTAAACCTCCATTACACCCAATCCCGATAGAAGCACCATTTTTCAAAATAAGAATCGACATTATCGGCCCTTTACCAAATACACTACGTGGTAACCACTATATTGTAGTCGCTACGGACTACATAACAAAATGGCCTGAAGCCAGAGCAATCAAGAATGCTAATGCTCAGAAAGTAGCTGACTTTGTCTATGAAGACATAGTATGTCGGCATGGTTGTCCACGATACCTACTTTCTGATCAAGGGACACATTTTCGAAATAATTTAATAGACGAAATTTTAAAGAAATTCACCATTACCCATCATTACTCGACGCCCTATCATCCACAGACAAATGGATTAGTAGAACATTTTAACAAAACACTTTGCGAATCCATAGCCAAACTCGTAACCAATGTGAGAGTATGGGATTCCCTAATACCTTCGATCCTATTTGCCTATCGGATGGCCAAGCAAAATACCACCAAAATATCCCCTTTTTTCCTTGTATATGGAAGGGAAGCAAGAATTCTGATACACCCAGATGAAAATAAAGAATTATTAGAAGGAACATTCCTCCAACGACTTTTCAATTTAATAGAAATATTACCTAACGTTAGAAATAAGGTCGTCAAAAGGGTCGAAAGAGCCCAAGAAAGTGCTAAAAGAAGGCATGATAACGATTTACCTACTATAGAAGAATTAAAAAGAGGAGATCTTGTACTAGTATACAAGGCTTCTCAACTGTATTTGAAGAGTCATAAACTCCATCCGAAATGGAAAGGGCCTTTTATCGTACATAAGGTATTACAAAAAGGCGTATATAAACTCCGGACTACCGAAGGAAACGTAATAAAAACTCCAATAAATCGAAAGTTACTAAATAAATATTATAAATGTTAAAAATATAATCTTTAGGCGTGGTACGCATAAAATAAGCGTGGACGAATGTCACGGGGTAAACGTGATATATCAGTTGATCTTTTAAGAACACCAAGCCACATTTCATAATTATGATCGACTATGCATATCAGTAATCCGGCATGCAATTAATCGTACATAATCGATCATACATACCATCATCAAAGGGGCTCGACTTAAATAATACAAAACCTAAAGAGAGAAAACCAAGAACTAGAATTAGTTAAAGATAATTAACGATATAATAATATTGTTAAATATAACCATCATCATAATAATCATGTAATACTTATCTTGTAACCCCTTAGTTATAGTGATTATACCCGGATTCTTCCATGATCAGTGATTCCACCATGATCCTTCGTGATGAAGAACGATTTATCCCCAAACCCCAAAAATTCGTTAGACTGGTAGAAAGTTATAAAAGCCCTATAGTTTCTCTTTGTAAAAGATATCATATCCTACGGGATTCCAATATTCTTGACCTAATCCTTATAATTAGATTACCTTTAATAAATCCGTTTAATAAATTATTATCAAATCACCAACGTCACGCCTCTGGCGAGTTATCTTATTTAATAAAACTCTGTATTTTCGTACATTCCATTTAAAAGGATACAATTCCGCCCGTAACACTAGCTCTACCCACCGCTGGGAAAAAGTATTTAGTGTGCAGCTCAGATATCAAAGAAAGATAGGTCAGTTTAGTGATGCTAGGACAGCAAGGCGATATCGTTGTGTCTGGTGACAAAGCCAATTCCGTCAGATCATAGATTAAACCATATACTTCGTACTTTGTACTACGTTCCTGGTAAGAATCGTCACCTCAGTGAAATCATGTAATTACGTCATTTGCTTACAACAAAATTGGCCTAAACTATATTATCACCCAACCCAACACTAACTCTAACTTAGGCCGAATTATTAATCATGTGAAGTGATGATTACAAAGATATCATTGGGTTCACTGTTCTTGAAGCTACCTAAACTCACTATTGCGGTGTAGTTAAATTAGTTGGTTTTGGAATCAACTATCTTATTTTCTAACATAATCTGCTGTTACAAAACTTGTTAGCTTTTGCGATAACAAGCAGTATTGGAATTAACAGTTGTGGTTTCTACCCAATTTATTGTAAAATTTTACAAAACTTAGCACTGTTGTGATTTATTGTAAAAAAAAAATTTATGTACGTACGTACATACGTACGTTAATATTTGGTTGATTTACCTTAAGAATTTTTGCGGAGTGATGGTAGATCACGCGATCGAAAAGCATGGGAGTCACAGACCTGCGCCATAGAACAAGCGTCAATCCGCAAAAGGAAACTGATTGAAGGTGAAAGATCATATGCAATGACATTACATTCATGTGCATTACCGGATTTAACTGGACCGCTGCAGCCGTATCCCTGATTAGTTATCTTAAATCAGCTGAATTTTGTAAATTAATATTCTACCAGATTTTGTATACGAACACAAAATTCGAGTAGAGCCATATACACTTCGTACTTGTTACTGGTAAAACTTCATACATGCGCACTAAAAAAATAAATTTCTGCATCGATATAGCCCTCCTTTGAGCATGATCTTTACCCAATGGAAGATTTTATCACTTTAAAAGCATCATACACATTCCCTAGCGTAGATCATCTTAGAGTTTGGAGCCCGATTCAATTTTTTTCACTTTAAAAGCATCATACACATTCCCTAGCGTAGATCATCTTAGAGTTTGGAGCCCGATTCAATTTTTTTCATATGTCAAAAACCCAGTCTTAATTGGATTTAAACAGTATGAAAAATAAAACCGGATCATCTGATCAGGGCTGTGTAAGAATGTCGATCATCGCATTTCTAACGTAATACATAAAATTGGAACAACCAATAAGAGTCAAGATTTTGTGGACGAACGCGAAATACGAATTGAACCATACACTTCGTATTTTGTACTACGTTCCTGGTATTCGTACTTTGTACTACGTTCCTGGTATAACCTGAGGCAAGATCTCGCTTATAAAAAAAAAAATAATAAAAAAAATATATATATATATATATATACATTATAAATAAGCTTATTATAAATCAGTTATATAAATCAGTAATAACTTTACTGACTTATAGTGATTCAAAAAATTCAATCTGAATGCTAAATATTTAAGCCAAAATTTGGTAAGCAATCGGGTTGTTGATTTGTAACTATTTTATAATTAGACAACCTGATTACACCCGTTCTAACGGTGTTAGCATTTGACATTATGATTACTGTAATTCAATTATATAATAGTTTTTAAACTTTATTCGCATTTAATTATGCCATATATTAATAAGATGTCATTATGATAATAGCAATATAAGAACATATCTAAATAATAAGCTCGGGTTAGCATGTAAATAAATAATCAATCGATTATAAATAATAAGCTATTAGAAATTATAAATTTTGAGCTGTGAATATAATTCTCTAGTGTATCTATTCTGATTTTAATGCAGCTTCTTTGCGCAACTGCTTTATAAATAACTATCATGAATACTTAAATTGATAAATGGTCTTTATTATCACTGATTACTTATTTTCATAACAGAACTAAAATGCAAATCCACTATGTCTCTTTTAATATAGTTATTTTAAACTAAATAACTTTTCAAAATGGTATAAAATTTGTATATCATGCATATCGATTTTGATATTGTATATTACGTAAAAGATTTTTGGGATTCTGAACATATTTACTTAAATACAAGATTTTAATTAATTAGTAAGTTATTGTGATATAACATCCCACTATAAATTATAAATGTTTTTTAAGATAACTTAAATAATTTGATTAATAATAAAAGCAAAATTAATTAACCAAATTATGAAATTAAACCAAGTTATTTCATTATAAGAGGAACTTGATATTGGAGTGGGAGGAGTGGAAGTAGTTGATTCTAAAGGAGAAGGAAAGGTAGCAGTCATAACAGTCCCAGTGCTTGAGGTTTAAAATATTTTTTAATCTAAATTAATATTATGCAATTTCGAATGAAAATAAGTCAATTAATATAAGAAAAAATTACCTGGTTTTACTTGATGATGACGCCAGCACATCTGACGTTGTAGGTAAAGTTGGTGTTGGTAAGGATTGTAAATTGGATGTTGGTAAATTCTTGGATGAAGAGCCAGATGAACCCGATGAACTCTTGGGAGATGATGCCGATGAGCTTGATGAGTCCGAACCCGATGGACCCTTTGAAGATGACGATGAAGATGAGCCCGACCCGATGAACCCTTTGAAGATGACGATGAAGATGAGCCCGAACCCGATGAACCCTTGGAGGATGAGCCCGAACCTGATGAACCCGAACCCGATGAACCCTTGGAAGATGAGCCCGAACCTGATGAGCCCGAACCCGATGAACCCGATGAGCTCGAGCCCGATGAGCTCGATCCCGATGAAGATTTGGAAGATGAGCCCGAGCCTGATGAACTCGAACCCGATGAACTCTTGGAAGATGAACTCGAACCTGATGAGCCCGAACCCGATGAAACCTTTGATGATAAACCGGTGCCCTGGGTGCTCGAGTCGGAGCCCTGTTTCGGATTGGTCGGACTGATGTTCGGATTGGTGCCTGGAGTGTTCGAACTGGTGCTCTTAGACGTATCAGTGTCCTTAGACATACCTGTTTCTTGCGGTGAACATGTTGTGTATTCAATAGTTGTGGTATATGTTATTGTAGTAATGTATGTTGTGACTAAC
>QKWP01002490.1:51583-63899 GCA_003550325.1 Gigaspora rosea | reverse complement strand
AAAAAATTTTTCAAAATCTGTATATTTATATATAAAATTTTACAAAAACTTGAATATATTGTGACACAGTGATCCGATTTGGATAATTTAGGTACCATTCGATTCGTCTTAGTAAGACGAATCCAATTATACCAAAATTATTTTATTTGGATCACTGAATCAATAATTATTCACAAAAAACTATTGATTTTATAGTCATTTTATAAGAAAACATAATAACCAATAGTGTTTGGCCAATAACTTTTGATCCAGTAATCCAAATGAAATGAAATTGGTACCATTTGACTCCTCTTACTGAGACGAATCGAATGGTACCAAAATTATTAAATTTGGACCACTGGATCAGTTTTTAGACGATTTTTTCTAAAAAAATTACGTTATATTTTTTTGACCCGTCCCATAGTTCCCGGATCAGAACATCGAACCCAACATAGCTACAACCAATCCAGCATCCCAGGCGACCCCACAGAATAACGGACCCACTCGAACCTCACTAAAGAAGATTTTTTCGACTTTGATATCGATACCACTATAATTAATAAGCATATGCAGCTCCCACGATCTGACCCCATTACTAAACAACAAGATTCGGAAATGGAGATGGTCTCGGATACAACTATTGAATCAGAATCCCTTGATTCCACATTCCTATACGCCAATAACAACTGTGTGCTAGATTCAGCTCCTCCACCAAAGGCCACCTACAGTGCAGTAGCGTCTGGCAATAATACCCCTCTAAATAGCAGAAAGTCGAATAAAGGAATTTTATATGAATGGAAAGAACAAGTTGAAACCAAGAGGAACAAAACCTGCATCAGCAAAATAATTATGCGAAATCTTTCGAAAAAAATTGCATACCGAAATCTTTCAAAAGAATTGCGATCAACATGAAATCTTTCGAAAAAACTGCAATCTTTCGAAAGATTTCTGTATATATTTTTTTCGAAATTTTTCAGAACATATTGCGAAATATTGCGAAATAATGCAAAATATATTGTGCAATATTGCGAAATAGACCAAATAAATCAATGCAAACCCTATCTAATTATCTCATTTCGGGGGTCACAGGAGGTAATATTTCGCATATTATCGCGTAAATTTGTAGCTTTTCACAATATTTCGCAATATTTTGCATATTTTCAAAAATTTTTAAAATTTTCATATTATTAAATTTTATATTTTTATTTATTATTATATTTTTATTTATTATTATTTTTTTATTTATTATTATTTTTTTATTTATTATTATTATATATTATACATATTATATTATATTTTAATTATTATACATTTTTTATAGTATTATTTTTACATTATTACATATTATTTTAACTACTTTCACACTTCTTCACATCTAATTCTATTACTATATACAAAAAACTAGCCCTACACTTATTTTCGCTTATCCCAAAGTTAGCTATTATCTTCACTTCTTTGTTTTCTATTGTCTTCGCTTTTTTGTTTTCTATTGTCTTTGCTTTAGCTATTTTTTTTGGTTTGGTTATACCTTCATTTTGCTCTTTTTTTTCTAAATACCTCCTAAAAATAGTAAAGAAGTAAAAAAAATAAAAAAAAACATTTCTCAAAAGTGTTGGTGTTCTTGCAAATTGCTGAAGAAATTTTGTAAAGTGCCGAAAAAGTCGCAAAGTTTCGAAAAAGTCAGGAATAAATAAAAATAAAAATAAAAATTAAAAAATAAGTAAAAAAAAAAAACAAATAAAAAACAAAAAATGTAAGCAAACTAATAAAAAAAATAAACAAAGCCCCAAATCTTCATTCCTCTAAAATAATAGTTCGCGTTCTTGCAAATTCAGAAATTCGAAAGCCATGTTAATGTTCTTGCAAAATGCTAAAAAAGTCGCAAAGTGCCGAAAAAGTCTGGGTAGGTTTTCTTACAAAGTGCTAGGAAGGAAGGGTTCTGTTTTTTCAAAGTGTCAAAATAAAATAAATTAATAAAAAAAATAAAACAAAAAAAAACAAAACCAAAAAACATGAAACGAAAAAATAAAAAAAGCGAAACCTTGCAAGAACTTGCAAAAAACTTGTAAAACTTGCAAAAACTTGCGAAAACTTGTTTAAAGTAGCATAGAACCCCGGACATCTCTCATATAGGTCATAACTGGATTTTGGCTAATTTGCTAAAAATGACAAAATTTATTTATTTAAATAACTTTTGATCCAGTAATCAGAATTGAATGAACTTTTTTTTGTTAGATGCGCCTCACTGTGAGCTTCATTTTAAAAAAAAGTTCATTCAAATTGGACTACTGGATGCCAAGATAATTGCCAAAAACTGATTTTTTGCTTTTTAAATTTCAGAGGTTTTTGCTAAAATGTGTAACGTATGACCTCTGTACTACATGTCTGGGGTCCTAGTAGCATTCCTGGAAATTTAAAAATTGCTGGGTGAAATTTGTTGTGTGTTCTTGCAAAGTTTCGGAAGTCTGAATAGGCATGCACTAAGTTCTGAAAAGTTGTAGGTTTTCTTGCAAAGGGCTAGTATTCTTGTAAAATACGAAAAAAATTAAAAATAAATAAATAAAAAAAAAAGAAAAACAAAACGAAAGCAAAAAAAAGCGAAAACAAGCGAAAGTAAAAAAAACAAACCGAAATAAAAAATCAATGTGAATAGATCTAATTAATAAACAAAAGATCTAATCTGATCTTGTAATACAGATATGCAGATTAATTTAGATATATTCGAAGTATTTCGAAAATATAGTCCAATGCGTCCTTGGTATGACCCAGGTTACATAACTACTGATCCAGCCAGTCACAGCCAGTCCGCTCAAAATATATTTCGAATTTACTTTCGAAAACATTTTCGAAATATTTCAAAACCTGCAATATTTCGAAATACATTGCGAAATATTTCGAAATATATTGTATATGCGAAATCTTTCGAAAGATTTTGCATGTTCGCAAAATCTTTCAAAAGATTGCGCTACTATAAATTTGCTGATATGAGACTAGATAACTTCAATGAAGAAACTTGGGACATTGACAAAATTTTAGAGATCTTGCACTCTAGAGACAACCTAATCGCCTTCACAAGGCACAAGCTCAACACAATACAAACAAACATCCAGATCCTATCAGCTATCAATGCAAAAATTCAGCACAGAGATACAGCATTCTTTCGTTCATTTACTCGAACAACCGCAGCCCAAGCTCCACACCAAATTGAATTTACTATACTTTTAAATAAGGCTACAGACTGCTATAAGAGGCTTCACAACATTCCTGTGACTAACAAAACCAATTGTGATCAAATCTTTTTTGGCCTCTAGTAAAAAATTGCAATTGATTATTTGAAGAATCTTGACTTCTTAGAACTGAATGGTCATGAAATTACCAGCTGGTTATTTTACTTGTGGGGCTTTGGGAAAATAGAAAAACACATCGACTTTGCTGCGGCCCGTGCAGTTATAAATAGTGTAATTAATGAAGCTATCATTCTTCTCCCTGATAAACCTGAAGAGATTTTAGAAGATATTTGTAAGATCCTTCCATTCCAACTACCAATTGACGACCACTACAACACTCGCCAAATAGTTAGCACACTTCGCTTGGTCTTCTCCTTTCTACGACTTCCAGAAACTTACTTTACACACACCCGTACACCGCTACCACCCTACCCAGCAGATCTAACCACAGAAATAACCAACCACTTCCCCATTACTGACTACACAGAGCTCCGCTCCCTTTCAGAATATTGTAGAAAATTGCGCACTTATTACATATTCAAAGAACTACCACCCTCTTACTTCGATCTACCTGTAGTTGAGACTAAACCACCACTCCCAGTCACCCCACAAGAACTAAACAAAGAAATCAGACATCTATTTCTGTTTATTGCAAAAAATGAAACCGACTTCAAATGTCATATCAATATTTTAAAAGAATACTACCATTTCAAGAGACTACCAAATGATTACATCTGTCGAAGAAGACATCTATCCAAAAACTCTGCAGAACTAAAACTAAGTGACAAGTATTCCTTTTCATTAACAGATCTGGCTATAATACAAAAATTCATCGCAGAAATTGAAGATGAATATTACATTCCGGAACCACTGCCCCAAGAATACTCTGATGTTAATTTCACAAACAAACCGGAGCTACTATAGGACTATTAGAAGATCCAGCAAATTAAGCTAAAATATACCTATTACAAAATCCTCAAGAACTAGTTTCGACTGTAAGGAACTTACACAAATTCTACTTCTTTAGACAGATACTACAGAGCTGGCTAAAAATTTCAAAAAAAGAACGTCAACCACACAACTCTAACAACAAACCAAAATTACTAACCAACCTTGAATCCCTCAAGGAAATAATTAACAAAACCCTGCCCGACACTACTATCAAACTGCCTATAACCGACTACGAGAAAGTGATCCCTACAATAGATACCCTCCAAGAAAACTTTGATTTCCGCTCTACTCCACTCTACTTATTTAACTTACTTGACCAACCCAAACTGGAATGGGACCTCTACGATTACAATGATGTCTAGAAAAACTACGGAGACACAAACTACAGCACTACTGCTTGAGACTAATACATCACAAACTATACAAAACAGACCTATGCCTCTAATACTTTCGACTAAGAATAGAATAAACATTGCTATACACAACATTAAAGGTCTCACCAGATTAGAAAAAGCACAGAGTTGGATCGAATATTGTGCTAAATCTAACCTACATATCATATCGTTGACTGAAACCAAACTCACAGACTCATGCACCTTAAACCTCACTAACCCATTATACTTTTTTTATTCCTCAAACTTTCAATCCTACGCAGCCAAACAGAAGGATACTAGTCTTGGTACCGCACTGATGGTTTGCAACCAACTACAACTATATATATATAAATCGGTACTCTACCGGGCACGGCTATATACATAGACTTCTACTTCCCAGCTAATAAAACCCGCATCATCTCCACCTATCTACCTCCTAGCACTAACCATTCCGACCTTAATAAATACACACAAGAAAAAATATTCTCTTGGTTCCTAGAAGCAAAGCATAAAAACTGGAACTCAATTCTTATAGAAAATCTAAATACAAACCAAATTAGAAACAAGAAGTTCCACTTTTTAACAAGCTAAACTCGACCAATGCGATAAGCCTTCTCTCGTTCTACAATATCTTTACACCAACATGGAAAGGGCCCAACTCCACTAGCCAAATTGATGATCTTTGGTGCAATTCAGAAATAATTCATACTATAGATGAACCCACAATTACTGACGCCAACTTCGTTTCCAGAAGCGACCATAATATTATTTTTACCACTTGGCATATTAATATTATTAGTAGAGGTCTGACTTGGTCAAAAAATAAGTATTTGAATATTCATTTGTTCAATATTTTTTTTATTCGAATATTGTTTAAAAATTTTGAACATATTCAATGAATATTCACTGAATATTCATTGAATATCAAATATATTTCAATTTTAAAAAATTATATATATCTTACTTAAATTAGCCAATAAAATTGCAAATAAATTATTAAAAAATAAAATAAAATTATAAAATTATATATATATATATATTTATATATATTCAATGAATATTCAATAAATATATTTAGTGAAATTTTAAATATTCGAATATTCATTCAGTGAAAAATTATATATTTGAATATTTGAATATTCAGTGAATATTTTAGTGAATATTATTCATCGAGTCAAACCTCTAATTATTAGACAGAAAAATCAGCACAATAAAAAATAAAAACGCAAGATATACCAATACTCAAAAATGACTACCAAAGAATGGGAAGAATTTTCTACAAAGATTGACAAGGGTATTAAGCAAATATCACTTGCCTTCGAAACAAAATGGAATACAAAAAAACTAGATAAAGCTTGAAACAGCTTGGAAGCCTTGATTAAGAATACTATAAACAAGCTTATTTCTTTTATCTTTACCGCTCTGAAACATTTTTATATATGGGGCCGTTGCAGTAGAAAGGGCCCAAACTCCTCTAACAATCAAATTTGAGTTCTTTCAAGATTTGGATTAATCTTGAGGTGGGCTATACTTTTCAATTACAAATGGAAATTAGTTTGCATAATAAAAAATCAAGATATTTTAAAAAAAGTTTTTAGAAGACTTGTAAGTCACGAGATTACCCAATATGATCAACCAATCAAATCGCATAATTTTTGATTGACCCGGATCAGTCCGAAAAAATAAACATGATTTTCTCAAAATTATATATTTCCGAGTTTCGGCCCTTTCTACTGCAATGGCCCATATTATCTCTCAAAGCTACACGCTTATATTTAGCACTGAAATCGATGAACAAATGCTTTAGACTTTTGACTACCAAGCCTCTTCCTGACTCGATAATTCAATGTAATAAGCTTCTTTTCACGGTAGCAGAATTGTCTGAAACAGATATTACTTCTCTTACACCATCAGATCTAGGCCCCTCCCTTCTATACACTATCTCCCAACTTAAACAAACTAAGCACACTATTTGGACCGCCCACAACCTAAAGAAACTACAGAAACAAAATAATAAAATAACTATTACGTGAACCGCTATTAAAATGACTTCAAGGATAACACCTCCAGAATGTTAGACAGCATCCTAAAACAAAGATCTAATCCTGTCAGGACTGATAGGATAATCCTTTCCAATTAGATAATAACTGATAGACAAGAAAAGAAGTCTTAGAACATGTGTGCACACACTTCAAGAACTGGACTAAAGCCAATCCACCAAACCAAGAGATAGAAGACGACTGGAAAAAAGCTTACCTCCCTATAGAAAACATAGATCTATCTATATATACACCACTAACTAGTACAATCTCTCTGGAAGAAATTTGACATACAATTAGCAACGTATCAAAAAATAAAGCTACTGGACCTACAGGGATCCCAAATGAAGTTCTTCAACATCTCGCAATATCTGCAATAAAACTACTCCAAAAAATCTTTAATAACTGTCTGTGACTAAATTGTATTGCCAAACAGTGGTTCCGAGCAAACGTCTGGCCGATACCAAAGAAACCGAAATACAATTATGACCTTAACACGACCAGACCTATAACCCTTATCAACCATACAAGGAAAATCTTCACTAAAATTCTAAACAACAGGATGACTAAGATTATAATGCAATATGAAATACTTTCACCAATGAACTTTGCTGCTTTCCCTTTCCAATCAACTATCCAACCAGTATCTCAACTCACACATATTCTGGAAGATGCTATCACCAACAACAAAGAAATCTGGACCCTCTCCCAAGACATGTCCAAAGCATTCGACTCCATCAACATTAATACACTAGAAAAAGCCCTCCATAGAATAAAAATTCCTCAAAACATAATCGACCTCCTCACCTACCTATTAACCAACCGCACGAACCAAGTAATCACAGAACTTGGATTCACTCAATCTATTGTTCGGATCTAGAAAATCTGTTTATCTAAAGATAACTATCTGTTGAAAAAAGTCATTATCTGTTATCTATATCTGCTTATAATTCTACTATCCGGATAACTATCTAGATTATCTGTTAATAATTAGATACTAGATAAACCGAATATAAATATTGTGTAATACAAAATTGTGTCATATAATTTATTGTACTATAGATGCGTGAGCAACCAAGGATTGCACTTCCAAGTTATTATATAACTCTTGATATCTCAAACCACTCTATCTTTAAACTGGAGTATAACCCGGGTTGCTCCAGAGCATATTGTTCCACAAACAACTTTAATGGTACATATTATACTTGAGATAAATGCAAGTACAAATTTTATATATTCCATATAGATTCATACCAGAAACGGTCGATATTGAATATTTCTGTTATATTGCACCTTTTTGGATAAATGCATATGACGAAGCAAGGGTATAGAACCTTCGCATATTACATCTTCACATGATATAACACTTGCTCCCCTATATTTTGTATCGCATAAAATTGTTTCATATGGTCATCGTTTGCAAAATTTTTTTTTAAAATTTCTAATAACAAAAATTATATCCCGCAACATTTTTTGGCAAAAAATTTATTAGCCGAATATTTGTTAATTTGATAAGTTCGTGATTTCGGTAATGATCACTGTCAAATTAAAACTTATCGAATCAGTAAATATTTGGCTGGTAAATTTTTGCCAGATACCCCAGAATTTATGAAAACAGCTGTAACTTGCTCCTGTATTTTGTGCCGCATAAAATTGTTAGTCTGAATTTCAAAATGCAATACCTGATTCTTATATTAATACCCCAGAATTATATGTTCTGTCGCCGATAAAAAAATAAATAAAAAAAAAGAGATTCTTAATTGAGAAGTTTATTCAACAACAAGGTAAAGACTATAGTGGTAAAACAACAAGGTAAAGACTATATGTTAAAGATAGACTATCATAAATACTTTATAAAGAGTTTGCTAATATAGAATACTTAGCCGAAGGAGGTTTTAGTAAGTATATAGGCAAGGTAGAGAAAGTGAGAGGAAATGAAATAGTGAGAAGAAAGAACGTTTATCTTTTCTTTACTCAGTTAGTCTCAAAATAAGTTTCACGCATATTACGCACATCACTGTGATTCAATTCATAACAAATTTGCATGAATGCCATCGCTTTTACATTAGGAAGGAAAAAAATAAATTAGGAGGGATAATACTGTTATCCTCACATTCATGTGACATAAATGTACGAACACATGTACGCGTCAAAGTATGGTTATCAGTTATGAATTAATGAATGCACATGTATGCATGGCTAGCCAATTGTATCGCATAAAGGATATACAGTACTTTGCTTTTACCGTTTCATATATTAATATAGATAATCTATAGATAATTATCCGAACTTAAAGTAACTATCCGGATAAATTATCTGTTGAACAAAATCGTTATCTGTTATCTGTATTATCTGAATAATCCAGATAAAAAATCAAACAGATCCGAACACTAACTCAATCATACACTGTATTAGATGGAATAGATCAAGGCGAAACCTTTTCACCGTTATTATGAAAGATCTATTACGATTCTCTAATTGCTACTATACACCAATGCTATCCCGGCTACTCAGCTACAATTCCATCTCAAATTCCAAAACAAATCTATACTTCGATTATGGCCTACATGAACGACTCACTGTGGATAGGCCCCGACAAACAAACATTAATAAACATTCTAAATTCGGCATCGAGTTTCTATAAACTTAATAACATCAAAGTCAATCCTTCTAAATTCTTTTTAATCTCAAACTCCCCAACTCCTATACCAAGCATCACTTTTGACAATACCCAATCACTGCTTTTCCACACAACATTCTCCTCAAATATCTAGGCGCATGGTTCACAACTGGAAGGATGCATTCCTATATACAAAAGCTAATAATAGCTAAAATTAAAACAAACTTGACGAAGCTTCAAGTCGCTTGAATAACTGAGAAACAAGCTATTTACATTTACAACCACGTTACTTTACTCTGTTTCAAGTACTGTATACTCTCCTCCTACCTTAACATATCCCAATTAAAACTAATAAATCAATCAATAACCAAAATCGTATGACAGAAAGCTAAGATAGCAAAAAGTCTGCCAAACTTCTTCCTACACTGTACAAACATCTATGCCCTCACTGATATATCGCAAGCACAATTATCTACCCTTACTTCCAACCTACAAAAAGGTCTAAACTACCCTGACTTCGATAAATCTTACTTAAAACTACGACTCCAACAAATCCAAGACTCCAGCACACCAACAAATCAATACTAGAAGAATGGTCTGCCCTTCCACATATACAATATCTTATCCATACTTGTCAAGCTATACAGGCAACCCACAAACTTAACATAAAATTTTCTAGACCACTAAACAACTGGCCCATCACAACTAGCTTACTCGGTACATCACTCAACCATATCCTCCTCTTCTACTCCAGATGTACACATATTAAGGAAACACTAAACTCACACGGAATTACCTGCATTGAACAATTCATGGACTTCCGAAACAAAGAACTACTAGATTGGCAAAATTTCTATTATAATATTAAAAAATCCCACGAGGAAGAATCCTGAAGTGGTTCTGACTCATGCAAGACCTCATTATCTCACATGCCTCGCCTATACTTAATCTAACAAAACTTAACCCTTTTAGCTGCCCCAAATGGACTCCCGACAAGAAAGGATGGATAATTACCTTCAAAAGAGAAATCACAAAATTTTCAACCAAACTACTAATACTCTAAAGGCCTAGTACTACATTATATCAAATGATACAAAATCTGTTGAACTATGCCCTGGCTGTGAAATAAAAAACAAAAAATTAAAAAACCTCCGATGCTACTTCACGGGTCAAAATTGTACACATCGGTATAATATTGAGTACCCGATATGTATAGTATATGTAGACGATATGTGACCGATATGTGTAAGGTAAATTTATACACATACCCGATATGTACCCGACTCATGTCGCATATCGGACACATGTCGAACACATATAGTACACATATAGTACACATGCTATACACATGCCGTATATATATTGCATATATAAATTCTGTAATACATTATGTACACGATATGTACCTGATATAAAGTAATATCAAGAAAGAATAAATTCGAATATTCATATATTTTTTACAATCACCTAATTGTCACTTTGCCATAACAATAATATAAAGCAATTTAATAAAAATTTTATTTTTTTTTTATTTATTTATTATAAACAATTCTCTAACAAATCGGTTACAATTTGGAATTTAATATACAATCCTATAGCAAATAACTAATGAAACACTAGTAATAATACAACACTAACAAAGGCAAAAACACCCAATAACCATGATTACTAAAAAAAAGAAAAAATTCAACAAATCGGTGACAAAACACCTAAAGCAACTATAAAGCTACACAAAGATGCCCAAGAAAACTAACAAAGTACCCAAGGTAAAATCTACAAGACACCCCAAAACGCACCAAAGAAACATTAAAATCGGCGATAAGACACCTGAGGCAACCACGAACTCGAACAGAGAGCACCACAAACTCGAACAGAGAACACCACAAACTCGAACAGAGAACACTACGAACTCGAACAGAGAGCACCCAAGAAAACTAACAGGGGCATCCAAAATAAAATATATGGCAAGAAACCCTGAAACGCGTACGAAATCGGCCAACCCAAAGCAAAATCTCTGAAACGCACTCGAAGCTACGTTGAAATCGGCAACACCAGCAATTACGAATCAACCTAAGAACCTAAAAAAGAGAAAAACTAACGAGTAGTATTTAGAACTAGGACATGTCAACAAAAATATGACAAGGAAAAACACGGCACCAGTGACGAATAATACACCGAAATGGTCGACACCAACAACGAAACACCGACTAACGACTCCAACGACGAAATCTAAAGCCATTACTCGAAGAACCTAAAAAAGAAAAACGTTGAAGTTAGTATTCGAACTAAAAGCAATAAAGAACACCAACAACTAAAAATGCATGCACCGAAATGAGACGACACCAACAGCGGCGAAAGAAGTTGTAACAGTGCCAACGACGAAGTCCTGGGTGGTGCCATTTTCTAGAAAAAATTCTTCTTAAATTACGAAGTATATTCTCCTCCAAAGGCATTAACGAATGAAAGCAATTACACAAAGACTACCTTAAAGACTTCTCAGAATTCTGTCTGGGTCTTTGGCATTCGAGAAAGATTAGTAGTTGGTACTGTATTAAAAAAAAATTAAAATAACAACAAAAAAAAAAAGCAAAAAAAGGATACTTATCTTATTCGGATCAGATAAAAATTAAAAAAATCAAAATTAAATAAAAAAGAAAAGACGAAAAAAAAAATACTTAAATAAAAAAAAATCTTGTGAAGATCTAATCTAGATCTAGATGTAAAAAAATTAAAAAAAAATAAATAAGGCATTAAAAACAAATTAATAAAAAAAAAAGCTAAAAAAAATTAAAAATAGAAAAAATTAAATTATTATTAAATAAAAATAAAAAAAAAGCGAATAAAAAAATTAAAAAATTTTAAATAAATAAATATAAAAAAAATAATTTATAAAATAAAAAAAATTATAAATTATTAAATAAAAAATAACGAAAATAAAAATAAAAATAAATTAATTAAAAAAAAATTTAAAAAAAAAATCCGATTTTAAAAATAAAAAAAATTAAATTATTAAATAAAAAAAATTTAATTAAAAAAAAAAAATTTATAAAAAAATAAAGTGAAACAATTAAAAAAAAAAATTTAAAAAAACCATCACAACAAAACTCTCACTTGTACAAATTACCG
>QKWP01002490.1:38163-49946 GCA_003550325.1 Gigaspora rosea | reverse complement strand
ACAATTATCATAATTTTACCCTTGCGCTTATTTCTACGATATTATTTATATCTATAAACTATTAATATAAGAAACTATAATAAACTATCTAGCACAGTTCTTAATAATCAATATGAATAACCTAAATATATTTTATAAAATAAAAGCTTTGTATAAGCACAAAAGAAATTAAAAAAAAATACATATTATTTGTTAACTAATAAATACTATACGTTCATACGTTCATTTATAAGTTTATACATACATTTATGTGCTTGTACTCATGTCTTATAGAAGTTATGTAGATCGTGAGATCGGTAAGATGGATTTTTACAAATAACTTTCGTTGCGACTAAAGAATAACTTGGTAAAGTTTCAAAGAAAATGGATGATTTTTTTTGTGCAGTCATATGATGTAACCCCGCTTATATGTTTTTAATATATAAAATTTTTGTGTAATACTAATGCATAAATAGAACTTCTGTCATGCTAGCCCCAGATCTTTAGATTCTTATTACATTCACTCTTACTGTAAAAGTAAATTTAATTGGTCGATCAAGCATCTGTATAACGATAACGCACTTAGGCGTATTTATATACAGTATCTTTTTTGAAAACAAATAAAGCGGCAAAGTGGTAGTGATTTTTTTGTTTTTTTGGAAAGGTAGATACGAAAGCTTTTTTTTTTGCCTTGAGATTTTGATACTCTAAAATTGACTTGGTTATGATATTAGAAAGGCGTTAATGGTTGCACTTTGTAAAAAAAAACTGGGTTAAACCTTAGTAAAATTTACAAGTAAACCCAATAATAAAGAACAGACAAAGGCAACAAAAATAAACTAGTAATAAAGAAACAGAATGAAAGCAATAAAAGTATAAACCTAGTAATAATAAGGCATACTCCACAACGAAAAAAATAAGGTGTATCTTTCAATGAAGAAAAGGTGTGCCTTTACGATGAAGAAAAGGTGTATAGAAAAGGTATGTCTTACAACAAATAAAAGGTGTATAGAAAAGGTGTGTCTTACGACGAAGAAAAGGCGTATAACGACGAATAACCAGGACAAATATAAAGCATAATCACGACGAAAATAAATCCAAAAAAAAACCATATTCTGGAGTACTACAAGCCTCACCAACTTTCCAGAGCTTGCGATGTTATACAATATTGCTTCAACAGAAGTAAATACTTTACAGGTAAGAGCGCTATAATTTACACTACATTTAAACTATTGTTACACATACTCTATATATACTTTAACTTTATCATTCTATACATCAAATTAGATAGCGCTTAGTAACGATAACAACCTAGAAGAACATGAGTTTAGTGAACTGGCAGGTGATAATGAGTTTGAAGAGTCAATAGACAATTCTGTAGATATTACTCATGAGAATAGAGAGTTGGGCTTTTTTAAGGAAATTCGGGAAGGAGGAAGGTTTCAAAGTTGGGAAGAAGCACTCAACGAAATAACAATATATGCACAACAAGAAGGGTTTGGACTAAGAAAAGGCCGCAGTGAAAAAACCTCTGATGGGGTTATACGCAAATGGACAATGCTTTGTGAGCATCGTGGTGAATATAAACCAAGAAACAAGCAATTGGTTAGAGAAACCACTACCAAATACATTAAGTGCCCGTGGCATATAAATTTGTCACAGCCAACAAAAGACAATCCACATGGTATCGTCTATATTACAACCCTAAGTAATGTACATAATTATGAGATATCACCTTATAGAGAGAAATTCTTTACTAATATTAAATTTACACAAGAAATGTGTGAGCGTGTAGAATTCTATACTAATGTGGTTAAACTAAGACCATTACAAATTCAAAAAGCGTTACAAAAAGAATTTCCCGATCATGAAATTTATCTTTCTGAAATTTACAAAGTAACTAAGAAATTTTATACTAAAAAGCGGAGAGACATTTCGAACGATGCTGCATCCTTGTATGAGGACTTATTAAGAAGGAAGGATGAAGATCTCCGTTGGTACATCGCAATTGATTGGGACAGAGAAACACATAGTCTCCGAAGATTATTTTGGATATCACCTGATTAAATTATTCTCTGGATGAAGTTTAGTGACATTATTTTAAGTGATAATATAGCAAAAACAAATCGCTATGATATGGCTTTATGTCTCTTTTTATGCGTTGACAATTATGGGCTTTCCCGGTTGGTCGGATGTGCTCTTATGGACAACGAGTCAGCAGATTCTTACCGATGGGTATTATGTCAGACAAAAATTGCTACAGGTGGTTGTGTGCCCGCTGTCATTATGACCGATGCTAATCCAGCTTTGAATCTTGCTATTTCAGAAGAGTACGAAAAATCTTATGCTATGCATTGTATTTTTCATATTTCTCAGAATCTCCCTCGAAACCTTGAGGCCCAGTTGGGTCAACAGTATAATGAATTTGTCAAGGATTTTTATATGGCTTGAAATTCACTTGTTCCGGACATTTTTGAACATAAATGGGTACATCTGACTGAGAAGTATAATCAACCTAGGGTAATTAAGTATCTGCGAATGCTATATTCATCAAAGAATGCATGGGCGTGTGCATATACGGCAAAAATTTTTACTGCCGGTATTCAAACAACATCAAGGGTCGAGAGCTATAATGCTCAAATAAAACGATTAGTTTTGAATTCTAATATTAGCCTCCTCGAACTAGCTGAAGCTTTGGAAGCAAACATAAATGAAGAAAGAAACAAATCCAAATATATTTACTGGAAAACCCAGATTCCATTAACATCTACCGTAATCACATTACCACAAGCATTGTTCCCTGAAATCGATAAGGCTTTGAGCCGTTTTCTTACACCTGCAATACTAAAGGTCCAGCGTATTGAGATTAAAAGTTGCTTAAATTATCAAGCATTTGCTATCACAAAAGCTGAACTAACTAAATATCAAGATGTATATACGTTCTTTCGATTAATTTTTTTGATTAATTGTACATAGGAACCGCATAAAAATTCTGCAGACACGTGAGTTTGAATTAATCATGGCACAGGATCAGGTGTAATGTGAAAACGAAACAGCCAGCTTTTTCAAAATCGCCTATAACGCAAAATTTGGCTTACAAAACCACTTTCTGCGTCTTAAAAAAAAAATTCTTCTGCGTAATCACCTCTTTGTGGGTTTCTGTTCCTGCAAAAAGGGTCAAAAGAAGCACCTCATAATTGGAAAATTTTAGTGAATAGCAAAATTTTGCTATATATAAGATATATATAAGGCTCTTGTTAACATAGTCCAAACGTTCACTCTTACCTAATATCGAAAGTTAACTTTTTAATCGAAAAACACAATGACGTGCTGTGATTTTTTTGGCCAATAGAATTTTAGCGCATATCAACACGTGTCTGCAGAATTTTGCGGTTCCTATATATAATCGATTAATTATTATCGGATACTATCGTTTTCACGACAAGCACTTTCCCGTCAATGTCAAAATTCTGACAAGTTGGTTAGGTTTAGGGTTAGTTCTGTCAATTTTTGTCAGAATTTTATTTTTTGGTAAAGTATTGTCGGGAAAATGATAAAGACCCACGTATTAGATTGTTTTTATACTTATAGAGCTTTTTGTTTGAGCCTGAATCAGATGCCATACAATTTATCGAAGATGATGAAGATGTAATGCAGGTTTCTATAAGCTATGTGCTAAAAAATGTAGACGTCAATCAGATCGAAGAAACCTGGGCCATTCGCACAATTACATCTCCAAAATTCTGTCATTTTGTTATTCTTCTTTCCAATAAGACTTATGTTTGTTCTTGCTTAGGGCTTGTAAGTCGTGGAATAGTTTGTCGCCACTTTTTTCAGGTGATGTTATGTAGCCCGGTAGCTATGTTCCATATCACACATATTCACAAAAGATGGTATAATGATATTAATGACAATTTACAAGAAGAACCCTATTATGTTGCCACACGATTTAGTGAAAGCCATCCTAAATACCAACCTGCAGAGCAAATGAGTTGTAATACAAATAAATTGTTTACACCTCTGGCTGATCTTTGAAATGAAAGAAAAGAAGTTATTAATGAGCGAAAAATGTATGAAGAGTTGTGGGGAGTAGCACGAGATATTACACAAAAGGCAGTTCGATTTTGGTGACACGATGTTCTTAAGAAACTACAGGATTTATTAACTGAAATACAAGAGGATGTGTTAGAAAATGACTCTAATAATGATGGTGAAGAGACATGTAGTGATAGCAATAACGAGGATGATGAAGATGATAAAGAAAATGAACCATTAGCTGAAGTATCTCTTCAAAACCCCAAAAGGCGTAAACTGAAAGGACGCCCCAAGAGTTCTAAACGAATTAAACAATCAGAAGAATTGAAGCCAGCTAAGCGCCAAAACCAGTGTGGGAATTGCGGAGAGTATGGACACTATAGGCCTAGATGTTTAAAGAAGTAATTAGATAGTAGGGTGTAGGTTTTAATAAGTCATTTATGTAATGATTTGTTTTTTTTTCAATAAAATATTTACCAGTTATGACAGTAAGATAGCAAATATAATCTTGCGATAATATGTTGTAATCAAATTTGAATTTGTGCCAAATCAAATTTTCAAAGATAAGGATTAGGGTGAAATATTATGTTAGGGTAGGGTGAATATTAGCAGTACTATAATTACCTTGATCTAGTGCAAGTTCTAATTCGATGTACAACAGATATATGTTGTAAAATTATATTACTATATTGTGTCATTTCGCTTTGTATATTATTTACAAATCTTAATCGCTAAGTATAAATTATTTACCTATAAAAATCAAAGTTAATCCAATTTTTTTGTGAGTTATGGGCATCAAAGGATTCTGGTATGATTCCTAAGAAATTGGATAACATTCAATTTATTTGGATGCCATCCTAGCGGGTTGTTCAAATTACTTGTCGGCAAAATTTCGGGCAGGGTGGAAGGGTCGATATAATCAGATGAAAATCAGGTTTGCAGAAAAGACAAAGTTAAGTCTCATTACTTATATTTGCTTACTAATATACATCGATCCATTATCTCAATACTTACGTACTTGCTTACTAATACTGTGATTATACTTACATCACATCATTGATTGCATTGTTAATTACCTCTTTCTTACAATTTTGGCAGGGCTATCCCCAAATTTCCGGGTCGGATGCGTCAGATCTAAGTCAGCGTTTAGCCCTAGTTGTTAGCAGATTCTATAGCAAAATTATCAGCTGGGCATTTTTTACATAGTAGAATTTTTTATGATCTTATGCAAAATGATCAATTTCGATCCAGCTGATCATGATTCCGATGCACCCTAACCCGGAATTTTGAAGACTACTCCCCAGTTTCAATCGAATAGTGGTAGAAAATTTGAGGCAAAAGCTGCCTCGATACTTACGTATCGAGGCAGCTATTAAAGTATCTTCCCTTTACAATGGGATTACTAGATTTGTGAACCAGTACAGTTCATTTTTACAAATGAAATTGCCCCAGGTAACTATATATAAGCCGTAATTACCAGTAAAATCTATATTTATTGGTTACATATTGGGTAAGTTATCTATTTATTCTAACTGCCACTAACTATAGTATTCGTTGACTAATTACCATAACTTACACTATTTGTACTAATTCCATGCATTTTATACAATTGAACCAATGATTTATCATGCGCTTAATTACATGTATGTACATGAGAAATTTGATACTTTTTGGTGGTTTTAAGATTACACATTTACTGACTCTTCTTAAAATTGGTAGAAATTATTGTTGTGTAATTTAACAACTACCTATATGTTTGCTTCGATTTATGGGTCTTTTCACGCTTGGCTCTTCCCTATACTGGTGTATCATGCAGGTACTACCACCAAAGCGAAGACAATACAGATTTACGACTAGTGATACAAATCGATGAAAAATTTTCAATCGATTAGTTGATAGATCATTTTATCTAACTAATCGATTAATCGATTTTACTCAACTAATCGATTAGTTGGCCAATCGATTAATCGACTAATCGATTAATCGATTAGTTGACTAATCGATTGACCAATTAATCGATTGACCAACTAATCGATTGGCCAACTAATCGATTGGTCAATTAATCGATTAGTTGAATGAAACTTCATGTAAGGTAGCAACTAAACAGCCGTGTTAATATTCTTATATGACCGGTTGATTAATCGACCAATCGATTAGTCGATTAATTAATCAATCGACTAGTCGATTAGTTGGCCAATCGATTAATCGATTAGTTGACTAATCGATTAATCAACTAAGTTGGGTTTGTAAAATTCAAATCAATTAGTTGTCAACTTTACAACTAATCGATTAATTCGATCACTAACTATCCGGAGTTCTCAATTTTTATTAGTTTTTTCACCAGAAACTATGATAGTATATTTAACTTGCCTAGAAATAGCGATGCTTAGATCAATTATAACTGGATTTTATTTTGGTTCAGCTAAGTAACTAGCGATTCTAATACTTATTCGAGTTTGAAATAAGAGTCTTTGCGATACTTAGATCAATTATAACTTTGGATTTTATTTTGGTTAGTGATACAAATCGAAACCAAACTTAGTTGATTAATCGATTAGTCGACTAATCGAATAATCGATTGGCCAACTAATCAACTAGTCAATTGATCAATTAATCGACTAATCGATTGGTTGATTAATCACCGGTCATATAAGAATATTAACACGGCTGTTTAGTTGCTACCTTATGTATATTTTAACAAGTTTCGTTCAACTAATCGATTAATTGGCCAATCGATTAGATTAGTAGTCAATTGATTAATTGGTCAATCGATTAATTGGCCAACTAATCGATTAATCGATTGAAAATTTTTCATCAATTTGTATTACTAATTTTGGTTCAGCTAGTAACTAGCGATTCTAATACTTATTCGAGTTTGATAATATTTATTATTGTTTATATTTTTGATATAAATATACAATCTTTAATAAATTTAAAATCAAATATTAATATTTTTAATAGTAAAAATTAGCCAATCAAAATTTTTTTTGAGGGGATGCATGGCCATGCAAGTGCGCGGAATTCCTAAACCCTAAAATATAATATATAATTTTTGATCCACTTGTCCGATTTGGATAATTTAACTACCAAAATGATCCTCTCAAAGAGAGGATTCTAACAAGCCTAAAATCACAAAAATCTAATCACAGGATAATAAGATTGATATAGATTTGTAAATTATTACTAAATATAGTATTTATTAGAGTTGTTGGTGAAACTAGTTAGTTTCACCAGGACTATCCGGTGCACCATTGAAGATTTGAGTTTTTTATAATTATCGGTGTACCAGTCTTGGTGCACCATGGTGCTTCATTGAAAATTTGTTTTACCTGCAACTCTAGTATTTATTAAATAAATACTATATATATATATATAGTAATAATGCACAAATTTATATCGATTTTATGATTCTGTAATCAGATTCTTGTGATTTTGGGGCTTGTTAGAATCCTCTCTTTGTGAGGATCATTTTGGTAGTTAAATCATCCAAATTGGACTAGTGGATCAAAAGTTTTTTTTTAAACTTTGTAACCGGTTTGGCCTTTATTAGGAATTATGTAGAAACTACATAATATATACTCTAACTGTAATAACTGATACGAACCCGGCTGCCCGAATTGGTGCCCAAGTTTGGCTATTGCACTAAAATAGTTTGTTCATACTCAAGCGACGGTCTTCCCTATCAGCAAGAAGTATAGTACTATCTGGCTTCAGAAACCAACCACAAAATCCATTCCACCTAAAAACTTCTTCTTTGAGCTTCTCATAAAGAAGAATAAAAAAAGGAAAAAAGCTTAAAGGAGTGACAATACCTAAACGATTTACCAAATAACCAACCAAAAATACAGTAAAAATACAACCAAAAGAAAAGAAATAATAAAAGAACAACCAAAGAAAAAGCAGAGAAAGAATAGAAACTGTAGATGCTATCATGTCTAACATAAATGATAAAAATTATATAATACCACAAGACTAATGTCTATTAGTATATTATATGTACAAGTATATAAAAAGAAAAAACAAACCTAAAAAAAAAAAAGATAAGAAATTTTTCATGTGCTCTCCAGATCCAACCATGTTTGTCATTCATTGTTTATTTGTATATAGTGACCAAATTCACTCGTAACGGCGCCAGTTCTGATTCAAATCATTTCAATTCGAAAGGAGTAAATACTGCTGATCTTTTGGAGGGATAAACCAGAATTCCCACTTTTTGACAAAAATTTTGAAAAAATCCAAAGGGGCGAAAGGGAGAGTAAAAGAAAGTACCAAACGAAAAGGATCTTGTAGGAGTTACGCCACACATAACATATCTCAAAACTAACTCCAGTGTCTAAGCCTGCTACCTTTTTGCTCAATAGCACTAAAGTCACAAACTGGAAGAGCCATCTACCATATATTCCCGAAAATAAGCAACCATTTTTGGCCAAAAAATTACACAAAAAATGAGGGGTTGCTTATTTTTGAAATATTGAGTTTTTTGAAAAAATTAAAAAATGTACTAATAAAAAGTTGTCCAAATGACACCAAATTTTTACTGTAGGAGTAATTTTATGCGCTGAACAACTTTACTTATTCGACCTTTTGAAGTTTACTTAGTAGAAAAAAGTTTTATATGTAGCAACTGCTGACATGTTTTTTTAGATTTTTGAAAAAAACAGGGGGGTTGCTTATTTTAGGGGGTTGCTTATTTTCGGGAATATATGGTATCAAGTCCGTCCAGAGACATTTCAGGTTCCTTCTTCCTGCGGTGTTTCAGTTCCCCAATAGATAGCCTTGAGTTCCAGTTGCTATTTAGTAGAGTTAATTTACTATTTTATATATTAAATATGCAGTTTTTCGTAGGTTGACCTTTTGGAAAAATTTGGTACGAGTGATCATCAGAAAAAATTGTATGTATTTGCAATAGATGAAAAGTTATTAACTAATAAAATTTTTATATATAGTATATATTATATAAATAATATATTGTATTAGCCAATCAGAATAAAGGATATATAGTAACCTGACTAGGCCAGAGACCCCTCCTAGGAAATTAGCTGATTTCTGGCGCCTCCCTTAGTTAAAATCGTATAGCCTAATATGTACTAAATCAACTCTAACCATATACTATATTTTCTAAAATAGTAAGTTCTATAACAAAATTTTTTACATCAACCCATAATATAATTTTTTATAAACAAATCCCATACTGTAATTTACTGAAATAGCATGTAAGTTCTGTAACAAAATTTTTAGTAACATACAATGCAAACTATTTTAACCTTATTCACATACTGTGTATCATCAGAATAGTAAGTAAGTTCTATAACAAAATTTTTATAATAACTTATAATGCAAGCTAATTAACTTTAACTATATACTGTATATATTACCAGAATATATAGTGAGTAAGAACTGGAATAGAATTTTTATTATAACTTACAATGCTTATCAGAATAGCAAGTTGATAAAAATCAAGATACTTTTAATTACTACACACTTTTTATAGTTGCTTACATCATATATAACTTTAATGCAAGTTAACTCAATTTTAACTATATACTATACTGTGTATTACTTGAATAATAAGTAATTTTGTAACAGAATTTTTATAGCAATTATAATAAAAATTATGATAAAATTATAATAATTCCAATGCAAATTAACTAACTTTTAACTACTATTAAATATCACTAAAATAGTAAGTTTTGTAATAAAATTTTTTATAGTAACTCTTAATACAAANAGGGCAGTGTCATTAATCACCTGATTATTTTTTATCAGAGGCCTACCCCCCCTCCCTCTTCCTCAATATATAAATAGTCAGGTTCTTATATATAATTTCAACTTTTTTTACCCCCCTTCCCTCCTAAAAAATCACCTGATTTTTGTTACTCCCCTTAGTTTTTTTTTTTTGAGTAGTTCGTTTTCTTGGTAGTTTCTTTTTACTTTCCCCCTTTTTCATTCGCCCTTTATGAAGAAAGAAAATTTTAAGAAAAGGAGTACGATCCTGACATGGTATTAGCAAACCGGTTAGTGATGTTTGGGAATCAAGTCTTAACAAGCATTGGGACCCTGACAGAGACAAATTTGTGAAATGGCAGGGTCGCACCTGGGTACTTTTGTATTGAGTGAGTCTTTATTTGGGTGTAATTTGGTATACTGTATACGTACTTCGGTAGGACCCCGAAGAATATATGTAATACTGAGATCTGGCTTTGTATAGACTTATATATAATTTTTCCATATGTCGTATATTTAATTTGTATAACCAACTAGTAATTTTTTGAAAAGTTAGATGTTTATTTGTATAACAAAAACGATCTTTATAACAAGTACGATCTTTTTTTGTATAACGATACTATATATACATTGGGAAAATTTTTAAGCAGATATAAATCGATATATACCGTATGTTGCAGCTACCTTTTTTTGCCGATTTTTAACAAAAAAAACCGTGGGTAGCTTATTTACTATTTTAAGTAATTTAAATCACAATAAAAGGGTAGCTTATTTTTGAATACAAAACTTTATTAAGTAAAATAAATAAATAAATATGCTGTAGACAATAAATAAATATGCTGTAGACGATAAATAAATATGTTATAACCAATAAATAAATATGCAGAAAAAAATCGAGAGTAACTTATAAAGCGATTTTTGGTCAATCAATTATAGTCGCTACATAGTAAAGTCTAAATTTTACTAAGCAAATCAATTAAAGTTGCATAAGTAATATTGTTCAACAGATTAAAATACACATACCTGAAAATTTCATACAAATCGGAGAACTTTTTATTATTTGACTTTTAATTTTTACGTTCAATGGTTTTTTTTTTATAAAAAAAAAACTGTTGAACGTAAAAATTAAAAGTCAAATAATAAAAGTTCTCCGATTTGTATGAAATTTTCAGAGTATGCGTATTTTAATCTGTTGAACAATATTACTTATACGACTTTAATCGATTTACTTAGTAAAATTTAGACTTTACTATATAGCAACTTTCATCGATCGTTGGGTAGCTTATTTTCAGAACTAAAAATTTTGTTGTTGAATTTGAACATGGTTAACTACCGCCCTTTTTTTTCTAGATAGGTTTCTGATTTTTACTTCGTCACTTTTTTTTGTGTAATTATGTTTTTGGCTTTGGTGGTTAACATGATCATACTGGTACTCAGATCTGAAATTGTATAATTTATAGTAAATTTGAACTTATATAGGGTGTCCCAAGTTAAAAGGGCCCATTTTTACAATTTTTTGAAAAATGAGTTTTTATTAGATTCATATAAATTTTGACATGATTGACATTTTTCAATTATAATGGAAAGTCGATTTGCATAATAAAAAATCAAGATAATGTAAAAGAAAAATTACACGAGGCTGCATAGGGCAAACACATTACGAGATTACCCGATAGTCAAATGTTACATTTAATCAATCAAAATCGTGATATTTGATTAATCCCGGATCAGTCCAAAAATCAAAACAAATGATTAAACTCAATTATCTCAAAATAAACTATATGTAAAAATGGGCCCTTTTAACTTATGACACCCCATATGATAATTTTGTATAAAGCTTTTAATAAAATTAAGTGTATAAAGTTATATTAAAATTTTGAGTCTGGATCTGAGTTATATCAGAGTTCTTCAGGGTCCTACTTCGGTACGAACACCAGTCACTAGACATTTACAAATAAATAAAGGCAGGATCGTCCAGACTAAAAAAAAAAAAATTAAAAATAATAAAAATAAAAAAAAGAAAAAATCGAAAAAAAAAATTAAAA
>QKWP01002490.1:8797-21743 GCA_003550325.1 Gigaspora rosea | reverse complement strand
TTGTAACGTGGTCAAAACACTGTGTAATCGTTAAAGATCTGTTAATCGTTATATATCGTTTCAAGTAATTACCTGTGTAATCGTTAAAGATCTGTTAATCGTTATATATTGTTTTAAATAATTCCGATTATAATCGATTTGTAGATATATAACGATTTAATATAGAAAATGATATATATCGATTTAGATATATATCGATTTTTAACCGGTTAATCGATATATTTTAATCGATATAAAACGATTAACTGTTATATATCGATTAATATCTATACATAAAATTTCCTGATGAATAACTATTAGCTAATTCAAGATATTCTATTTGTGCTTGTGAAATAGTAAGATTCTTATCTTTTTCTGTAAAAATGTGCATGTCTTTGGTCCGTGGGTCGAAAAAAGCAGCAAGACAAATAGGTTTTGTCAGTTCTAAAAATCGTTCCTGAATTGATTTTCCTGAATTGATTTACCAAGAAGACTCTGGAATTTCTGAATATCGATATTATTTACTATTGCACTGTCAAGTTTTATTCTAATAAAATTAATTGCAAACCATGCTTGAGAAAGTATTGGATATGTTGACCCTGATAGCTTTTTTGAAACAATTTCGTAAAGATACAATAATTTAACTAATTCAACTATTTTTTCCCATTCATTTGACGATAGCTCCTCTTCTTTGTAATTTCGTAGTGAACTGTTCTCATTAATTTCGACTAAAAAAGACTTGTATTTATACATTGCTGGTTTGAGAGTTATTAAACATTTTAACATGTAAAATGCCCAAAAAGAAATTTATCCCAGTCTTCTATCTCTATTTGAGCTTCAAGAAAAAATTGTTTATGCTTAGGGCTTCCACTAAAATGCAATATAGCATCTTTGTATTTTTTTATTAAATTAGTAATTTCAAAACACTCTTTCAATGCATCGTCAATGGCTAGCTATAAAGTATGACCAAAACAATAAATATTAAAAATACCATATTTTTGCTTTAGTTTTCTAAACACGATTTAATATTTGACCCATTATCGACCATACCACTAACTGTAATACGTTTAAGCTGAAGATTATCTAAAATTTCAGTAATTTTATTTAAAAGACATTCGGAAATATGGGGATATGGGAGATACGAAATATTACCGATCATTTCTTTTGTTTGAAAACTATCATTAACCCAGTGAAGAGTAAGACCTATATACGGATCGCTATTATTAAACGTCCACATGTTGGTAGTAAATGAAATATAACTAATTTTAGTACTATCAAGTGCGCATTCACAGAGGTTTTACAGAACCTTATCCTCAGAATTTATTAAAATTTCCTTTAAATGATCGTAACCGAGCACATTGGCTTGTACATCAAGCCCCTCAATTATTCTTTTAAATGCACGTGATTGAATTATTGAGAATAGCTGGAGTTTTTCGATGATAAAGGCAGCTATGTTGTAATCAAGATTTTTTTGTTTTGGTTAGTAGGTATATATTTTTTAATTTTTTCGAACACTTGCACTATTGTTGATTGTGAGGATTTTGATATCACAGAAAATTCATACTTATTATTCTCTTTTACCACAACCTTTACTTGATCTCCTTCTATCATTGCTCGTGAAATATGATGTCTATTTCTCATATGATGGCATAAATTCAAAGTGAAACAATCCTTTAAATATTTTGTTCGTGGAATACAGGATTTATGACAACATAACCAATATGCTATATTCTTAATTAATTTTGTTTCAAAAAATTGTTTAACAGGGCTACCACCTGGTCTTTCGATTTTTTTGTGCTTTTTAACTAAAATTTGACTACCAGATTGTAATAACACGGAGTCTTCAATTATCAGATTCTATCCAATTCAAGTCAACATTTTAGACTCTGACACCATATCATTTCAGGCTCAAACACCATATCATCTTCGAGCTCTAACACCGTATCATTTTCAGGCTCTAACATCATACCATCCAAATCTTTGTCATTCATAATTTCTTTGCTTGGATAATTCAAAATCTGCAACTTTTGCTGGTTCTTGATAATAATAATAAGTGATCTAGCGAAAAAATTTGGGTGTTAATAATTTTATATAGGTATGTACAATACAGAAAATTTAAAAGCTCATTACCCAAGTACCATTATCATTTCTTTTTTACACCAATTCCAAAGTAACAACAATGCAATAATTTTAAAAATTCTCATAAAATTTAGTCTTAGCTAATTTGCATAATGCATTACTGACTTTAACTATTCGTGAATGTACTAAAATCAAATTTAATACGCAAAAATTTCTGGTACATAATACTATGGTAACGGAGAAGAATGATGCATTCAAATTCAATTATTAAAATTGACAAAGAAATTTTAGCTTATTAATAAAATCGTAGCAACTAAAGATAATTTATTTAGCAACTTACTGTAAGTTTTAAACAATCCTTAAATACCATATTATGACAATAGTTTTTGGTGCATGATTTCTATTTAAAGCGATAATAAAAAAAAAAAAAGACTGATAACATGTGCTCAATCTTTTCAAATTAGGAAAACAATGAATTTATGATCCATTGTTTGACCCGGGTCATGATCCAGATAAGTATCTGACCTGTTCGGGTCGCTATTTTCTGACCCGGGTCAAAGCTCTAGAAACTATTAAAAATAATAACTATACTCTCACCACAGAAAAATCTGAATCATCCATTTTTAATAATAACTATCAAACCACATCTAATCATTTGATTGATACTGACAATTTCCAATCTTTTAATATTAACTATTCAACTATCGATAAACCCCAAATTAATAATTATTTTGACGATAATATTTTTTCTAGTCTTGTTAGTCAATTAGAATATTTAACTATGTCTCAAAGTGGTAGAGCCAACAATAGACAAACCTACCAGAATAAAGATTTACTTCACTTTAATAAAAAGGATGATAGAATGACTAATTTATATATAAATGACAATTCTCTAAGAGGTGCAGAAAATAGACAAGTGCCTATTTGACCAAGTAATAATAATAAACGCCATGAAAAAGAAGAAGATGAAAACGAAGAAGATAACTTTAGTCCTGAGGATGTTCTAAAAAGCATTTAGAAGAATTAAAAGAAATTGTTAAAAATAATGCCGAAAGACCAACTACATCTACCAGTCCAAAAGAATATAAAATGATTGACTTTCTTACTTTCTCTGGTAACCAGGATGAAGACCCGGTTAAATGGGTTGAAGCTTTTACTAAAGTATGTGTTGGTAATAACATTTTTAAAAATAGACAACTCGCTATAGTTAGTGTTCCGCAAAAGATCCGGGTCCGGTCCGGGTCTGGTCTGGACCATATACCGGACCGAATCCGGATCTTTATTAAGATCCGCCCGGTCTGGTTTGAAACATAAGCTAGCTCTTCTGTTTGGTCAAAATGTTTATAATGTAAGTAAAAAAAAGTGCATAAAAGACAAGCAGAGTCATCAGAGAGATATGGAGAGCAATATTTTCTTTCTAGAGAGGTTTTTTTTTAGAAACGGACCGGATCCGGATCCATAACTTGGATCCCGGACCAGATCCGGATCTTTAAAAATACCCGCCCGATCTGGTTCATGCAGAACACTAGCTATAGTTCCTAACTTCTTTAAAGGCAGTGTTCTATCATGGTATAATCAAAATCGGTTCAACTTTACTTATTGGGACAATGATACCCATGCAAACATTCCTTCATCCAACTTTTCTCTAGAAAGTTTAGAGATCTATTCAAAGTATCCCAATGGCATTATACTTTAAGGAGTAGAAAACAAAAACCAGAAGAGACTGTAGATGCTTATAACTCTGCTCTTGAAGAGTTATGGCGTAGAGTTGATCCCAATAATAATTATCCTGAAGTAGACAAAATTCGACAATTTGTAGATGGATTAAGACAAGAATTTCAAATACTTGTACAAGTAGAAAACCTGATAACTATTAGTTAAGTAGTAAACAAAGCCAAAGCTATCAAAGAAGCTTACTCCAAAAGAAGTTCCTTATCAGCTTACTTCTTACTACTTACTACTTACCAACCACAATTCTTTGAAGGATATACTGGTTTGAACCAATCCATCATATCTACTCAACTTTAACATAGCCTATGTGATGACTTAATAGAAGCAGTCCAATATATCACTAGAACCATGCAGAATCATAACCAAAATCGAAACTTTCAACCACAACAAAACAGTTTATTTCAAAATAATATTAACAACAATTATAGAAATAATAATAACTACAGAAATTACAATAACAACAATTACAGACCACCTCAACAAAGAAATAACAATTGTTTGAGATGTAATCGTTCTGGTTACTTTGCTGCTAACTGTTCTGCCCCTTTTTGTACCAACTGTAAACAGATTGGACATGGTACTCGAAATTGCCATTTTAATCAAAATTGGAGAAATAACAACAATAACAATTATAACAACAACAATTACAACCGAAATAACAATCGTAATAATAACAACAACTGAAGAAACAATAACAATTATAATAACAATAATTTCAATAATAACAATAACAATCCCCTTCCCAATAATAATAATACTGTATATTCCCAAAATAAGCTACCTTTTTTGGCCAAAAATTACACAAAAAAACGTAAAGTAGCTTATTTTTAGCATATAGACATTTTTGGAAAAATTGAAAAATGTACTAATAAAAAGTTGCCCAAATAACACCAAATTTTTATTGTAAGTGTATTTTAATGCACTAAACAACTTTACTTAATCAAACTTTTGAAGTTTACTTAGTAAAAAAAAGTTTTATATATAGCAACTGCCAACGTGTTTTTTGAGATTTTTGAAAAAATCAGGGGGGTAGCTTATTTTCGAAGTAGCTTATTTTCGGGAATATATAGTAATCAAAACCAAAACAATAATAACAATAATTACAATAATAATAATAACAATAATGATAACAACCAACAAAGCAACATTTAAACTAGAAATAGCATCTCCAGAGGGTGAGCATGCTAAAGTCCAAAAACCCTTAATCAATAATAACAATGAAGACGTTTATTCATTCTTAATGGATGAAATTGATTTATTACTCGACCAAGAAGATAACAAAACTTGCAATAATAATAATAATATAGATGATAAATTTTATAATTTCTGAACAGATTATAATGAAACTATAAAAATATTGGGAATGAATTCAAATGAAATTGATTTTTATCTCGAAGATAATAATCAGAAAAATCAAGTTAAAGATGCATTATTTACTACTGCTAAAGTTTTGGGAAAAGAAATTAATGTTCTTATTGATACTGGTTCAAAAGGATATGTGGTTACTAAACGCTTCCTTGATAAAATGAGTTAAAATATTGATAAACCAAGTAATGTTCAAGTTGTAGATATTACAGGTCATAAATCTGTTCCCCTAGGTAGAGTTAATGACATTCCTATCAAACTTGGTACAAAGATTACATTAGTTGATATGCTAGTAACAGAATCCAAAGAATATAATATAGTCTTAGGAAATGAATATTTAGATAAATCCATGCTATTATTGACTACTATGGAGAATTCATGAATATTGGAATTACAGATCAAATAGAATATGTTCCAATCTCATGTAAACAAAAAATTACAGATCCTGATACAGTATATCCAATTAATTTTAAAGATTATTATTCTAACCAAGAATTAGAGTTAGAATTAGAAAAAAACAATAACCTATATATACTACTATCCAAATTGGAGATACCTTTTCTCAACAAATAATTGCTAATGTAAAAATTGAAAATATTAATAATCCTTTAAGTTCTCCTTTGGACGAAATATTCAAGCTAATACAACCAGAAATCAAAGAAATAAAAAAAATAAAAAGAAAGAAGACCAGAAAATCTCTATTCCTATTACTGAAGATAAATCAACCTTTATTGGACATAATCTCGATGAACAACAAAAAGAATATATAACTTGATTATTACTAAAAAATTCAAATATATTCGCTACTAAATTTTTTGAACTTCGAAAAACTAATGTTGTATATCATAGTATAAATACTGGTGATTCATATCCTATTAAACAAAGAGCATATAGAGCCTCTCCTGTTGAACAAGACCATATCCAAAAAGAAATTGAAATAATGGAAAAAGATGGTATAATTCAAAAATCAGTAAGTCCTTGGAGTTCTCCAATTGTTTTAGTCAAAAAGAAAAATGGAAAACTACGATTTTTGTTAATTTTAGAAAGTTAAATAGTACAACTAAAAAGGACACCTACCCTTTACCAAGAATCGATGAAATGTTGGATAATCTTGGAAACACAACAAAAAGTATTTAATTGGCTTAAACAATGTTTAACCCAATTACCTATTCTACAATACCCCAATTACTTTGAATCTTTTATTTTATTTATAGATACTTCTTATCAAGGACTTGGTGCAGTCCTATCCCAAATTAAAAATGGTTGAAAGCATGTAATTGCTTATGCCAGTTGAACTTTAACTTCTGCTAAACAAAACTATAGTACCGTCGAACTTGAATGTTTAGCAGTTATTTGGGCTGTAAAATATTTTTATTATTACATTTATAGAATGAGATTTACTCTAATTACTGATCATAAAGCTTTATAATGGTTACTTAATTCATGTACAATCAATGATAACAAAAGGATTACAAGATGAAGATTAACCCTACAAGAATATCAGTTTGAATTAAATATCGAGCTGGTAGCGGAACAAAAATGCTGATTTTCTCTCATATCTACTAGAATATTTAAAGGACAATAGATAAAAAACAATATAATTAGCTATACCAATACCTCTCCACTCTACAATTTGACACAATATCACTAAACAACAAAAATCTTAAATCCAAAAAGATGCCAAAAACTATTTTATTGAAAATAATAAATTATATCGACGAAGCAAAGAAAAACCCCAAAGAGTAATCAAAAATGATCAAAAACACCTCATCCTATATATATTACATGATGAACAAGGAGTACATTTAGAAATTATTACTACTTATAACAAGATAAAAGAACGATACTTTTGGCCTACTACAAAGAATGAGATGAAATTCTACCTTCAGTATTATTAGCTTATAGAACTATGAAACATGGTACTACTAAGTTCACTCCATTTTCTCTTATTTATGGACGTGAAGCAAAATTACCAATAGAAACTATAGTAGAATCTTACTATGAAGAAGATTTACTATTCTATGAAGCTTTATTAAAAAGAACATCCGAAATAGAAGATGTTTTAATTAAACAACAAAATGAAGCTCTTGAAAATATACAAGTGGCACAACAAAATCAACAAAAACATTATAACAAACATATCAAACATAATAAATTAAAAATTGGTGACAAAGTTCTAGTTGCCAAATCATTTCTTAAAAATGTATTTTCTGCTAAATTAGAAGAACAATTTATAGGACCATACGTAATCCATAGTATATTAAATTTTGGAGTTTACAAACTACAAACTTTGGATGGCAAAAAAAGTAAAAGACCCAGTTCATGGTGATAGACTAAAATTGTACCATAACAGGAAAATTAAAGATCTTCTAGTACCTCAGATCATCATCATACAAGACCTTAATACAAGTAGTTGATCGCACAACTAAAATTTTTATAAATATACACCTTGTTTCAAAATTCGCTTTAAATTCCTCAGATCCTAAAAATCCTTTTATAATATTATTCTTTATAGACTTAATAGAATTAAAAGATTTAATTTTAACAAATTTTTCTATAGAATCAATTACGGGATTCTATAATTTTCTAAACAAATGGAGAAGAAAATCTTTTGAAACCATTGAATTAAAATTAACAAAAAGAAGTATTATCTTCATCAATAATAATAATCAGTCTACCGAAGATATCAAAGAATTTTTAGAAAACCTTCTCGGTACACCTTTAGAAGATGAATCCATATTTCCTACTTTCAATGAAAATACTGAAGTCCTATCTAAACTGAATTGTGAAGGATTATTTGAAAATATTGATATGATAAATACCCAAGAAGCTTTAATTAAAATCGACGAAATAAATACAACTTATCCTAATGAAGATAATCCCACTGTTCAGAATAACGAAACAAACTTAATTAATGAAAATAGACCAGAAATTGCCAAAATAACAAGAGATTTGAGTTGAAATTCTGAAATAAATAACGTATTTATCTCACCTTTCTCTGGCAATGACAAAATAATTATCTTCAACGAAATTATAAGGACTATTGAAAGATTAGGAAAAAGTAAATTAAAAAGAATTCCTAGACTCAAAGCGGCTTACTATCTAGGCAAACTTTTTGACGAATATAAAGAACAAGAACAAACAATAAGAAATTTTAAAAGAACACTTTTTAGAAAAATTCGGAAGAAACAAAACAGACCGCATAAAAATTTGGGCAAACCAAATATACAAATTATTCCAAAAATAGGGTCTTAACAAATTATATAATTCATCAGAAATTTATATCACTGATATTGAGAAATTATTGCCAACACAATTCGAACAATTATTACAATGAAATTTTATATAAAAGAAAAATTTTGGGTGAAAGCGAAAGTGTGTACAATGTAACATGCAGCTATAATATATTAACAAAGATCAAACCACGTTTACTAGGATTCCGCAATTTGATTTGATTTTCAAATATTTGAATCAAATATTTGATCAAATTCAAATTCAAATTTGACTATATTTGATTTGATCAAATTCAAATATAGTCAAATTTGATTTGATTTGACAAATATTTGATTTGATTTGAAAATTACTATTAAAAATTCAAATTTGAATCAAATCAAATTCAAATCAGGGTCAATTTGATTTGATCAAATTCAAATTGATCTAATATTTGATTTGATTTGAATTTGAGGAACCCTAACTTTTACAAATATGACAATTTGATTGATCAAATTCTATGTTGTATAAATTTTTTTTTCTCTTTTTTATTTATTATTATTAATTATATATATATCTTTTATTTTCTGTTATTATTAGTTTTAAAAACTATTATTGAATTCTTGAATTTTGCAGAGCAAAATTTTTAAAGGAGGGCATAGTGTTATATTTGTATAATTTTAGTATAATTTTAAAATATTAGTATTAGGAAAATATCATAGAAATATTAAGAATAGTATAAATTTTATCGAAGTAATCAAATCTGTAGTATTAATTTTATTAGGGAAACTTTTCTCAGTTTTCAAAAAGGAGTTATTTTCATTAATAACTCGTTATCATAACTTATTATTATAATTCATTATTATAACTTGTTATTATAGCTTGTTATTATAACTCGTTATCATATCTCGTTATTAGGGTTCCTCAAATTCAAATCAAATCAAATATTGGATCAATTTGAATTTGATCAAATCAAATTGGCCCTGATTTGAATTTGATTTGATTCAAATATTTGAATTTGAATTTGATTTGAATTTGAATTTTTAATAGTAATTTTCAAATCAAATCAAATATTTGTCAAATCAAATCAAATTTGACCATATTTGAATTTGATCAAATCAAATATAGTCAAATTTGAATTTGAATTTGATCAAATATTTGATTCAAATATTTGAAGATCAAATCAAATTGCAGAACCCTACTTGTTATTATAACTCATTATCATAACTTGTTATTATATCTCGTTGTTATATCTCATTATAGAGAAAATCCTAAGTTTTTACAGATATATAAACCCTGCCTTTTCTCCCAAGACAGAGCAGGTTCTGTTCTTTAATTCTTTTTCTTTATAAAAATATTTGTGCTTAAAAATCTTATATTTAATAAACTGATATTATTCTATAAAATATAAAGCCATCGGCTTTATATTCTTTGATCCTTTATCCATCGTATAAAGGAGCTTTATTTTGTTGATTATTTATTTATTTGGTTGAATTATTATCTTCTTTTATTCTTTGTCAACATAATTCTTTTTCTTTAGTATTCTTTGTTCTTAGATTTATTTATTATTGACTTCTTTGATATTACATTTCTTACTCTCTTACACATTAAATCAAGTGATATAGTTTCTTGTCTAAAAAGTTACTATATTACAATATAATACAATATATGGGCCCTTAAAAGTAGAAACCAAACAATTTGGCAAATCACAGGTTTTGAGAAAATTGGCAAAAACTATTTTGTTATACAAAATTAAAACAATCTAAAAAAGTATATTCATGATTAACAAACCTGTTTAAACAGGATTATTAGATCTGTAGACCTGTAGATTGCTTTTAAAAAGGATCATGTACTCATATGACATTTTCGTGTAAATCAACCAAATAGAGTTGCGAAATTTTGTTTACACGGATCAGTCCAAAAAAGTCAAAAAACAAAAAAAACACAAGAACATAAAAACGGCATTCTAAATCTATCTTGGGCATTAATAAAAAATGTTGAGAAGGTAATTTTATCTATATTGGTTCTTACCCTAACCCGACCCTAATGCTATAGTGCAGGACACCTAAAGGCGGAAATTATAAAATTTGTCACATTTTCAAAAATTTCATAGTAAAATTTGATGTCTTTGTGAATCCTTGCATTTTGATTGGCAAATAATTAATTTTTAAAAAAAATTTTAAAATTAATTTAAAAATTAATTTTAAAATTAGCCAATAGCAGAAGGCTAAAACATGTGATTTGTCCCATTTTTGGCTAAATTTTTACACATCATATAAAATACTATACTTTTAAATTCATTAATTGAAACAATATACAATGATTTTTGAAAAGTTAAGGCCACTAAGTTGTAGTAAATTAGCTAAATTACAAAAATAGGTGCCTATTTTTTGTGATATTGTTTTTATGTTGAATATTATTAGCTTTTAAAGTTTGTGAAGCCTTTAGGTGTCCTGCACTGTATGATACAAATTTCAACAAATCACATAGGTACATAGCTTTGGCCATCCTCTTTTAAAATCTCAGTAAATCTATTTTTAAATTATAGCATCAAAAGCTTTTAACTGTTGTATCACAAAAATTTATTAAGTGATCAGACTTTCATTATTAAAGTAAAAAAGTTTGGGCTTTAAATTTTTTACCTGATCAATCAAACAGGTTAATTTTCAAAAAATTGTCAAATTGTCTGGTTTCTACTTTTGAGGGCCTATATATAAGTATCTTTTACAAATAATATTTTACTATATCAAGCAGTGAATAAAATTCATGTGCACAAAGATTTTCTTAATTAACATATAGGTTGTACACAATTTTTATACAAATTTTATAAAGTGTATACAAAAAAATTTTTACAATGTGCACATGTGCACAAAAATTTTTTTTCAGATTTTATACACTGATATAAAGTACTTTTTCTTTACTAATAAATTATTATTTTTTTTTTTTAGTTTGGACGACCTGCCTTTATTTATTCGTAAATGCCTAGTGACTGGTGTTCGTACCGAAGTACGTATACAGTATACCAAATTACACCCAAATAAAGACTCACTCGATACAAAAATACCCAGGTGCAACCTGCCATTTCACAAATTTGTCTCCGTCGGGGTCCCAATGCTTGTTGAGACTTAATTCCCAAACATCACTGACCGGTTTGCTAATGCCGTGTCAGGATCGTACTCAGTGTTTAAAATCTATATGCGGAATCTGCAGAACGCAGATTGAAAGTTAATTCCGCAAGCAAAAACTTTTTAGAATCTGCAAATTTTATTATATGTTGTGCATGTTGCGCATAATTTTTTGATTATTTATTATGTTTACAAGAATTGCTAAGTTTTTCTGCATATTAAAATAAAATTGAATTTTAAACACTGATCGTACTCCTTTCCTTAAATTCTTCCTTCTTCATAAAGGGCAAATGAAAAAGGTGAAAAGTAAAAAGAAACTACCAAGAAAACGAACTACACAGAAAGAAAAAAACCAATATAAAAAAGAAAAAACAAAGAAAAGAAGCTAATTCTGACACGTGGAAGCAGAAAAAGAAAAAAACAAAAGAAAGAAAAAAACGATTCTGACTATTTATAAAAATTATATAATACTGTGCAAGGAAACGCCTCGCCAAAGTATTATATGTACATAAAAGAAACAAAAGAATGTTCTGGAATTTAGTTTCACAGATCTGCCTACTCCATTGTGCCACGTCTCATTACACGTCTGTTTCTGTTTATCAACTTGCATGCCTTCTTCCTGATTAGGATAGGAACAACAATGCCGATCTTTTGGAGGGGGTATGCCGAATTTCTCACTTTCCGTCAAAAAATTCCAGAAAAACTGCTTCAAGCGAGAATATGGCAGAGGGTATATGGTCGAATATGTTCTTGTAACCAAAAACCTTAGAGAGAGTATTGAAAAACTCATTTTTAGTTCACTGCCTAGCCAGACTGGAAAACCTTCGTCGACGAAAAAAAACTTCCACCAGAATTTCTTGTACCAAGGGCACCCACTGCTAGTTATCTTGCACAACTGACGCTTCTGGCTTGCGTGTCGAATATATAAAGGAGTCATCCGAATAGAAGAAAAGGTTGACCTTTATAAAAACCAGTATTATACACAGCTGCTTCGTCTTTTACTAAAAAATTTTTTGTTTTTTTTTTGTTCAGAAATTTGTACAAGTGATCGTTGGAAAGAGTTGTCTAGTATTTTACTAATAAATTATTAAATTCATAAATAGTATTTAATACTATTTAATTTTATAAATAAGGTTCTTAAATAAAATTATATAGATACTATATACAGTACTAGGGTTCCGCAATTTGATTTGATCTTCAAATATTTGAATCAAATATTTGATCAAATTCAAATTCAAATTTGACTATATTTGATTTGATCAAATTCAAATATGGTCAAATTTGATTTGATTTGACAAATATTTGATTTGATTTGAAAATTACTATTAAAAATTCAAATTCAAATCAAATTCAAATTCAAATATTTGAATCAAATCAAATTCAAATCAGGGCCAATTTGATTTGATCAAATTCAAATTGATCCAATATTTGATTTGATTTGAATTTGAGGAACCCTA
>QKWP01002489.1:47271-63941 GCA_003550325.1 Gigaspora rosea | reverse complement strand
GCATATCACTATTACTAAATACAGTTATTACAAAATTTCCTTATTAAGTTCTAATTTTCAAACTAATTTCTCCCAAGATTAAAAACCTATTCTATAACACTATATATAACTTTGTTGTTTTTTTAAAAAAAAAATAAAAATTAAATAAAAATTTTGATTTTATGCTAATATTTTTTTTAGGCCGGAATTAGTAAAAAAATTATTTACTTATCGTTAGAGTTGTATCTTTACATTCGGGTATATATATCTAAGATATAAATATCAAATGCAAGATACAAATACTTAAAAATACTAAATGCAATCAAATGCAAAATATAAATATTTGCACCCATTATTATCTGCATTACAAAATCTAAATTATATTTTATTCTTCAATATAAGTATGATATTTTTCAAAACATAAAGGACGAGATACATTACAACAAAGAGCTACATTACATATTTTACACCAAATTTGGCTTTGCGATGGATTTTTTTCATTAATTTTTTTTTTTATTTTTTGCTTCCCACCGGTACCAAACACATGCTACACGATTATCTCTCCATCCTGAAAAATGACCTGCACCAGAAAGACAAAGGGTTGGAAGTTTATAATATTTGCTAACAATAGCAGCTGGATTTTCTGTTAAATGCTGCTTTTTGGTTATTGGTTGTTGGTTATTTAATACATTACCAATAAAATCCCATGCCAGTTGCAATCTAAATTGTCGATAAACAAGATTTCCGCCTTTTTATTAATTTATATTAAATATATTATTATTATAGTTAATATGTAAGTATTTATTAATGAGATCTCGATAAATTAAATGTAATAATTACCATTTTTTTGATAGATAATATATGAATTTACAATAGCAGTATCTATTAACCAAAATAATAGTAGCATCCAAGTACATGAAGCAGCAAGCTGGCAATTATAATATGAACGATATTGGTCAGCAATATCTATTCCATTCATAAAATAATTATAGTCAATAATAGCTTTTGGAATTAAAATTTCTTTGCATATTTCATTACCAAAAACTTTTTGCACATTAGCTGCATTTGAGCTTGTTTCTCGTGGCCGTCGTCGTAATCTTAAAACCTTCCATTCATTATCTTTAATACTATGAATAGTTGAAAGCATATGAACAGGTCCATTATCCATCCAAAAAATTACTAAAATATTATTTACAACTATTCCAGCCAAAGTATTCCAATTTAAACGAACTGACTTTTGAATTTTTAATTCTTTAGGGAACAATGCAGAGTTCATATGTACTGTACTACAAGCACTGTATCCTTTTGTCCGTAAATAGTTAAAAAGAGGAACACTTGCAAAATAATTATCCATATATATGTTATATACCCGACTATTAGATAATTGTGTAACAAGATAAGATACAGTTGATCTAGTTTTGTTTAGACCAGAAATATTTGGTGCTTCTTGATTTGTTTCAACACGTGATTCATATGTAAATGTATATGTATATCCTTTTTCACATAAAGATATAACCTTATAACTAGTGTTCAGACCCGTCATGAAAATCCCAACCCGGGTCACCCGCAGGTGGGTCACCCGGGTGACCCGGGTGAACACTAGGTAGTAGAAAAATCCCACCACGGGTCACCCGCGGGTGGTAACACGGGTCAACCGTGGGTGGTCACCCGGGTGATAAAAAAAATTTTATAGTCTACTATAAAATTTTTTTTATCACCCGGGGACCCGTGTTACCACTAGTGTTTTTAGCGTACAGTACGTACAGTACGTACAGTACGTATAGTTGTATAGTAAGTATAGTATGTGAAATATGTATAGTACGCATATGGTATATAAACTACCTATATATAAAATTTTGCAAACAATAACCTTGCTTAGAAAATAAAAGGCAATTTCATAAGGGCAAATTTAAGATATGAATAGTTTTATGATTTGGTCTAGAATATTCTAAAAAAATTTTTTGCGTACTGTACTATACGCGGCACATCACTAGTTACCACCCACGGGTGACCCGTGTGGGATTCTTTCTACTACACTACCCAGTGTTCACCTGTATGACCTGGGTGATCCAAGTTGGAATTTTCATGACAGGTCAGAACACTACTATATATATAGTTTATAACCAACTCATACGGGTCACCCATGTAGGTAACCCGAGGGTGACCCGCGGGTTGACCACCCGGGTGGGCCATAATTCGACCCGGGTCACCCGCCCACCCGCGGGTGACCCGGGTGATACCTACCCAGGTCCAAACACTACTTATAACCTTCTGAAATAGGTTTATTTTTCATTCTAAAAGTGTGTTTACTATGTCCAGAAAACCGTATCATCATCTCGTCAATTGCAACGTTTGAACCAGGTACATAAATTTGTTTGCTAATATTTCGAACATGTGATGAAAGCGGCTCAACTTTGTCAAACCAACAAACCTTTTTAGAATTATCTGAAATATGCAAATAACATTTAATTTGTTGAAAACGTAACATTGATATCATTAGAGTAATATTATGTTTAGGATATTTAGGATTAATAGACCAATAATTTGTTACTCTTGGCAATTTAATTACACCCATATATATAACAATTCCCAACCAACTTTTTAATTCATCTAATGCTAAAAGTAACCAAGATCGTCCAACTACACCAGCATTTTTTAATTGTGCATACTCGTTAGTATTTGTTAGAATCGTAGTAAAAATAGTTTGTGAAAAAAATAACCGAATTAAACCATATAGGGTAATATTTTTATCAGAAAATGCTGGTGGTAACCTAGTAAAATTTTGATGAAGGGGTATATTATGCTTCAAATAATTAAAGTCAGGAGGTGCAGGTTATTGAGCTAATGCTTTAACTTCTCTTTCCAAAACCATATTGCTTTTTTCTCTTTTATTTCCATGTCCTTGTCCATGCCCTCTTCCACATCCTCTTAAGCTAATTTTCTCTTCATTTATTTGTGGTGACTCGGTAATATTTGACCCAATATTATTTTCATTATTTAGATTAATGGTATCTATTCTATCAGTCAATTCTGTAATATCATCATTACTATCGTAATTATTATCATCAGATGCTTCATCTGCCGATAAAACTTCATGTATTCATGAAAAAAAAGAAACATCATAGGGGTTCAACAAGTCAGCGGCTAGTTCCTCATTTTCTTGCATTGTAAGAATCTAGTAATAAATATCTGCTTAGAGTTTAAATCGTATTTTTAATTTAAACTAATTAATTATTAGTACTTACATTACGAATTACAAAATCCAATTTCGATTATTTAAATTTTACGTGGGCTTGTTAAAGTGCACTATTTGGGTTTGAATTAATAAAAAACTTCGCTCTGTAATTAAAATATTAATGCCTGAGAACATCCTTTTATTTTCATAAGAAAAAAACTGATTTTATAATTTTTTTCAACCCGATTTACTACTACTATTCATTGTTGAAGAATAAATAATCTGGAAGTTACCATTTAAATAATATCCATTTAAGAATAAAAAAAACCTAAAATTGACTAGCTTTTTAAAGAACAAAGCCGTGAGAATGACAATATAAAAATAAAAAGCGACTAACTTAATTCAACAAACTTATTAATTTTTTTAAGGGTTCGATTGACAAATATGTGGTGCAGTAATATGCAATAAGCAAAACTTCAAGTTAATATTTAATCATTATTAATTCAATTTATACACATTAACGCCTTACTATAATATTGCTCAAGTCTAGCCAAATTAGATTAAACATACGTTGGGGGACCTCTTCTACCCCGTTTTTTAGCAATTACATAAAAAGTAAATTTTGCAGGCAAATTTGCCTGTATAGCGTATTAAGAAATAGTATTAATTAGATTTTTGTATATAAAAATTATTTATATATATTTTTTTCTAGATTTTTAACTCATTTTTCTAATTGTACTACTGGTAGTCTTTAGGCCTAAATCCTATCTATTAATTTAAAATTTTACTATAGTTATTGCTGTCCTCTACTGTAGCTAAAAATTAGTATCTATATAAAAATATGAATTATTATATTTATCGTCATGCCGATGTATTGCTACCCTGATCAACCAATAAGAATCCAGGATTAGGTGTAAAGTGAGAACGAAACGATTATGTTTTTTTTCAAAAATCGGTCATAACGCTAAATTTTGTCTATGAAACCATCTCTTATGCTCTAACAAAAAAAAATTTCTTATAAAATTTTGGATTTGAAACTCTTTGCTAAAACATACTACCCTGACCCTAATCTAACTCTTACCCTAACCTAATCCTTACCCTAACCCTAAACTAATGAATTTATTTAATGTTTTAATTTCACATTACACCAGATCTTATAGAGTACGATGTATCACTAAGGTGTAAAATAGCATAACAAATACAAACATAGTGAAGATCACATAATAATTTTTACTAATCAAGATTTTTCCAATGATCTGCATGATCTGCAAACTATTTCTGACTGCTAATAACACTCGTTACGGTCATTATCATTATCAATATAAAATTTAAACTGAAATAACTTTTGTACTATTAAAGATATACGAGTAAAAATACCTTTGTTAGATTCTATTTAATGTTCTCTTTAAGGTAATAGAGCTCTTTTTTTTATTGTCATAAAATTAATCGTGTTTTAGTAATTAGTTTTCGCTTTAACTTATATGAAAAATAAGAAAAGAGCTCTATTGCTTTAAAGAGAATATTAAAAGGAATCTAATAAATATAATTTCGCATGTATCTCACGAATAGTTCAGGAGTTATTTCAATTTAAAATTTTATATGTTTTTGTTATTAAACAGAATGATCGACAAAAAATCTTTATTAGTAAAATTTAATATATGATCTTCACTATGTTTGTAGATCATATGACATTTCACACCCTAATGTATCACCTATGCGAAAAAATCAAAAATTCTAAAAATATATTGCTTTAAATAAATCTACTATATATACTTGCTAAAAATTAATTTATTTTAACAATTTAGTTATGTAATATTTGTATAATAGTTTAAAAATTGTACATAATAGTTACATATTTATATATAGGGATTCTCAAATTCAAATCAAATCAAATATTGAATCAATTTGAATTTAATCAAATCAAATTGACCCTGATTTGAATTTGATTTGATTCTATGAATTTGATTTGAATTTGAATTTTTAATAGTAATTTTCAAATCAATCAAATATTTGTTAAATCAAATCAAATTTGGCCATATTTGAATTGATCAAATCAAATATAGTCAAATTTGAATTTGTTAAATATTTAATTCAAATATTTGAAGATCAAATCAAATTGCGGATCCCTATCTATATATAAATAATATTTAAAACTGTTACAATTTAGTAACAATTTAGTTAATCATAATAATATTGTTTTAATATCATTTAGAAGAAAAGTAACTAGGTTTTAACAAAATATAAATAAAAAAAAACAATTAAATTTCAAATGAATTGTAAAAATTAGAAATTGGAACCATCTAAAATTTTTCTTAATTATTTAACTATTTAATTTGGCTAGCATTAAAATAATTTTAGCCCACAACTAACATAATTCTGCTCAGAATTATAGAGCAATTTTTAAATGGTTAAACTGTTCCAATTCTTAGTAAAAATATTTTAGTGATTTAGTTAATAAATTGTAGTAATATCATTTTAATACTACTTAAAAGAAAGTAGCTAAATTTTAAATATATCATAAAAATTATTTAACGATTTAGTAATTAAATTGTAAGTTTTTAAGAAAAGGAGTATTTTGATCACACTATAATTAGTGGTTTCTTTTTATTTCACCAATATTTATTCACCAACAACTCATAATTAGCATCAAGTAAAACCCTAACATGTGATGTTGGCTTTGGTGAAATAATTGTTAGTGAAGCAAAAAATCTTCAAGCATATTAAATAATACAATTGGTTGTATTTTTAAAAGTTATTCTTGTCTAACTAATATATATAAATATTATATAAATGAAACTAAGAGAAAGTAAAGACTTAAATTATATTATAATAGGTTTTTTAAGATTGAAGTTCATTTTATCTTGCATCACTCATATATATATTATCTTTTAAATTATATCTTAAATATTATAGCTATTATCTTTTAAGTTATCTTAAATATTACAGTTGTTTTTATAAATTTTGGTACATCTAGTAAAAATTGACCAAATAACTATCTCTTAAACCGTTTATTTAAGTGGGTAAATTTGCTCACTTAAATAATTTGACAAAAATAAAGCATAAAAAAATTTTTTTTATAAAAATTTCGATTCTAATTAGTTATAGTGACTCCTAAAAGCTTGAGCCATATGCCACATTCAACAGCCGCAGTATAGCATACTTGAAATAATCCAAACAAAGGGCATGAATTCACATAAAGGGCGTAAAATATGCTATTTTAACTGAGCTTTTAAGTCACCTTATCTCTCTTGTATTATTTCAAAAACCAATTCTGTAAAGTTGGTCATGAAGAATCTTTGGCCAACTTCAATATTATATTATATAGGTATCTCTGCATGACAATTACAAAGATGTTATACAATTGTTATGTGCAAGTATCATTTTTACTATTAAATTTGATTGTAAAAATTATATGAAAATCATATGAAGGTCAGCCATACTTAGACGATTTTGGAATATTGTTGAGGAAATTTCACAAAATAACAATTGTATGACAACTAGTACTTAGTGTTCTTTCATTTTAGTCAAGAGATTATAGGGGTGTGGCTTAATAAAATTTTGAGAAATTGTACAATAATTGGTCAAAAAAAATTTAAGTGGGCAAATTTGCCCACTAGACAGTTTAAAGGATACTGTATTGAACCTTGGTTTTTTCTAATACTATATAAGTGCAAAATAATGCTCGTAGCATTATTTTGAAATTGAATCATTCAAAAATAGTTTACATAGTCTTGAATTAGTGCCCATAAGCATTCTGGATTAATAAAATACACAGTAGCATATAATCATTGAAAAATGATACATAGTCAACCTTCCATAAGTGCATTTTTTATAAGTATACTTTACAGAGATTTCTAATATACTGATTAATCAAAACTATGTCTGGTAGATTTTTACAGAGCAATTTCCAAAACTCCTGATCAAATTTATGTTACATTTAGCCCTAGTGAATAACAGGTTCTAAAGCAAAAATTATCAGCTGGGCATTTTCATTTAATGAATATCTATAATTCATTAGTAAAATTTTTAGTGATCCTAGACAAAATTGATCATTTTTGGTCCTGCTGATCTGAATTCTAATGCATTTCAACCAGGAATTTTTGCTATCAAAACTAGTATTCTAAAATTAATTTGTTTTATGCGCCAACTACTTTTTTTAAGAATTTTTGGATTAGCCAATTGGTATATATAAATTAGTAAGAACTTCCTGCGATATAGTAATATATATTCAAAAGATAAATTTATTTTATAAAAGAGATTTTTAAACTGTAACTTTTTTCAACTTATTAAACTAACCATTTGGTGCATAAAATATTAAAAAAAATAGTTAGTACACAAAATGAATTACTATAACACCCAATTTAATTAGTATGTCAGACACCCAACTTCATATGCACTTTTTTCCTATAAGTGCGCATCATTTATTTGATCTGCCTAATATAAATATAACATTATATTCTTTAAGTGCATATTCCATAAGTGCCTTTTCTAATTATATGTATTTATAGAAGTTTGGCTGTATTGGATTCAAAAAAATCAACTCTTATTTTGAAATAATACACAGGTCAATTAATTAATGCACAGATGGGCATTATTTGTGCTTACATATAATATAGTATATTTTAGTATAAAATCTTTTATAAAATATAAAAAAATATAAAAAATAAAATTAAAAGCTACTTAATACTTAAGTATTATGATAGCTTTTGTTTTGAATCATTACGAGACCAAATAAGTGACATGTCTGATCATGTTTGGCTTAATGATCGAAGTAATTTTCATAAGATATGTATAAAATAAGATAATAGAAATGTAAATACAAAGTAATTAATGAGGAGATAATCTTATTTCTTCTGTAAACTCAACATTCATTCTGGTTATACTGAGCAAAGTTTGGTCTATCTTTGCTATCCTTATACTATGAACTTAAATAAAAATAAAGGATTTTAAGTTTTTTGTCCAAAAAAGAATAGCTTATTTTTGAAAGTAGCTTATTTTCAACAATATATAGTATATATATTACTAGATTGAACTATAAAAATTTAAATACAAAAATTTGATATATAGAGATATTAGTAAAAACCAAACAAATTAGTTCTAAGTAAAATTTTTTAAACTTTGAATTAAAATTTCTTAATAACTATTAAATCAAATTTGATAAAATTTTTTTATTTTAATTTTATATAATTATAAACTAAATAAAAAGTTTTTATTAAAATTGGTTTAAATAGTACTTATATATTTAATATAAAGTTTATAAAAAATTACAAAAAATGATTTATTTGAGTTTTACTAATATGTTTCCATATTTTTTAAATTTATATATAGCTATATATTAGTTTTATATGATGTAAAAAGCCTAGAATCACTATTATATGACCATAATAGCCAAAATTTTAAAAGATTTTATTATAAAAACTTTTGTAAAATAATAATTTAGATAATCAAATTTTAGCATAATAAAAAAAATAAATAAATTTTTAAAAAATATAATTTTTTTTTTGGTATTAAGGTGAGATTTTTAAAAAAATTTATACCAGTAGCCAAAATTTTAAAAATATAATAAATATTTTAGCCAATAACTTTAGTTATAGTAAACTAAAGAAAAAAATTTTTTTGTAATAATATAGTATTATTTTTAAATAATTAATTTATACTGTAGAAGAATTTTTTTTTTGTTATAATATTAATATAATTAGTTATAGCTATTTTTAATTTTAATAATGATAAAGGTCACATAATATCGATTCTAGGCTTCTTGCTCTATATAAATTTTTTAAATATATTTCAAACACAATTAAATAGTACAAGTCTTTTTTCTTTTTATAAACTTGATTTGTAGAGTTTGTTATTTACATAAGGTAATAGCGATAGTAAATTTTTCAATAACAGAAGAGTATAATGTAGCCATGTCCATTTAGCTTAATAGTATTCTAAGGACGTTTACTTTGGCTGTTTTACACAATAATTAATCGAACTGATATTGTTGATGGTACTGACATACGATAAAACAGTTATTATTCAGATTGTTACTAATAATTAACAATATTAACCGCTTGAAAAGTCTATTTTTATTCATATTTCATCAAACCTGAAAATTCATTAGAAGCACGAAAGTCGACATTTTAGAGTAATCGAATCTTATAGTAAAGTAAATTTTTACCTATGTGAGACATTCATTATACATATTTCACGATTGGTTAGGCTGTTTGAAATTAAAATCTCGGTTAACGTTATTTTTTTAAATATTTGTGGGGGATTAAACAACTATGAATTTAAATAAATTTAAAGTAAGTTCAAGCGAACCTAAATTAAAGTTTAAGCAAACCTAAATTAGGATCAAATTTAAATTCAGTTCACTTGAACCTAACTTAAGTTCGCTTGAACCTACTTTAAGTCCATTTGAACCTATTTTATTAGATTTATTTGAACCTACTTTAACTTAATTTAGGGTCACTTAACATAATTTAGATTCATTTGAGCCTAATTTATGCTCATTTGAACCTTGTTTAATTTTAATAGTTGTTTGTTTAACCCCCACAAATATGTAAAAAAAAAATAACGTTAAACGAAGTTTTAATTTCAAATAGCCTAATTATGAATAAATATATAACTAGATTATGCATTATGATTAAATTTACCGGGTGCTATTTTGACTTATAGTTCATATTAAGCTTAATTTAGGCCAAACTTCGAAATCATACCCCTGGTCATTATTTTGAAATTTTTATGGTAAGCAACTTTTTATTAGTCTCTAATTGTTTGGGGAGGTTTCGAAGTGGGGGGAACGTTAAACGAAGCTTTAATTTCAAACAGCCTTATGATTGATATGTGAAATGAAAAAAAAACATTAGAATGCTGAGTGTACTAATTCACGTATGTTTCAGAATTCTGCAACTTATTGTAACCTTTGTGAATTCTAAATCTACAATAATTTTGCTCTGATCTCTAGACAGTATAAGTTAATTTCCTGTCATGACCAAAGACCATTTAGTTTTTAATCCTTATATCAAAACAATTGTACGGCTGTCATAGTAAAGCTAATATTATGAGAAAGATGTAGAAATATTATAAAATCGAAATATACTTTATAAAAGTATAACAGTCTTTTAATAAAGACAAAATTCTATCTATAAGGTAGTAATATTACAATGCATTATCTCATAAACCATATCTGAGAAAAACTTTATGACATTTAATTTAATGGCCTTTTTTTTCTAAAAAAATGAATGAGTCTGCGATATGAAGGGAAAGATGTTTGAGTTACTGAAAAGTCTTGGCTTTAATCCTATAGAGTACTTGTTGAGTCATTGTGTATGATTAGCTTATCACGCCGACAAGCTAAGTTCTAAAAGGGATAAATTAATAAATTCAAGCTCTAAAAGAAAGAAAAAAAAGGCTATAGGAATTGATAAAGCTATAGCCCGGATCAGGGACGATGATTTTCTGTGATTCACAGAAAACAGCAGAATTTCTCTTAAGTACAGCCAACCACAGAAATCACTCTCAATCACCGCAGAATATCACAGAATTCGAAAAAATTGAGGTCATCTGATTATTGACCAATCGGATTGAAAATTTCATAGTAGGAGATTCAACGCCAACATATGATATATGTATCGAGTTTAAACAAGCATATACTTTCAAGAAAATCATGACTAGGGGGTGCAGGTGAACTTCCGTAACTTGTCATAACTTTTGCCATAAAGCAATTCACCTGCGTCTCTAATCATGATAAAAGCTTTTCCAAGCATAAATTTAACTATAAGAAATCAAACTTTTTTTATGGGTTGGTTTTTTTTCTTGATATCAAAATGAATATGATAGCGCAATTAGTTATGTAGTATAAAAACTTTTGACTTTATTTCTCGGTCTTTTTATCAAATATACGTAACAATGTTTTTTTAAATATTATAAATAAATTTTTATGAATAAGCGTATTAAACCACAGAATTAACACTTTTTTGCCACGAATCGCACAGAATTAGCATTTTGTTACGCAGAATCGCACAGAATTTCGCAATATTACACAGAATTCGCAAAAAATTTTTATCACATTAAATCACAGAATTTACCTTAACCGCACGCAGAATTTAGTCTTAACCACCGCAGAAAATCATCGTCCCTGGCCCGGATATTTCGAAAAATAAAGAATTTAAGAAATGAACTTCACAAAAAAACGATAAATTATCTCGTAAAAAATTATGATGTAGTTATAATTCCGGAATTTGGCGTGAGTAACATGGTGAAAAGGGGAAAAAGAAAGATTAACTCCAAGGTTGTGAGGTGTATGCTAACATGGTCACACTATATGTTTAGACAGAGGCTGAAATCCAAAGCCGAAGAAACCGGTGTCGAAATTATTATACAAGATGAAGCATATACCTCAAAAACCTGCTCGTGGTGTGGTAATATACAAAATATCGGTGGTAGAAAAATTTATAAATGTAAAAATTGTAAATTAATTATAGATAGAGATGTAAACGGAGCTCGAGGGATCTTCCTTCGTGCGTTGCATGATGGAGCCATATGCATGCATATGTAGGAATTGATATCTTTACTTAGCAATGACTAGTATTGTTTATTAATGATGTATTACAATCCATCCGTTACATAATTAACAAGAATATATAATACAATACCAAAAGCATTTATTAATAACTATTGTCTATATTATAAAGTTCGACAAATTGCTAAAAAAGGGAATAGGCTCCCATGCCAGCTTAAGCTGACTCTTTTTTAGTAGAACAATAATTTGTTGCTGAACAATATTACAGTATACATGCACAATCATACGTCACGATATCGAATAAATAACTTAGTATCAAAAGAGACAATTTTTAAGAACAATATTATGAACATATTTATGTACAAAAAAATCTATAAAAAAGATTGAAACAAGTAGAATTTGGTCCATATCTAACCTCCAACCGTTAAACATTCATTTATATTTTTTACTATTTCATTTTCTTTTAATTTTTCACGACACGACATCGAGAGCCTTTTAAAGTAAATATCTTTTAAATCCGAAAAATGTCAATTTTATCTTACCTTTCTTCCTTCCAAGCTTCCGAGTGGCTCTCGGTAGTCACGGTACTCTTATGTGTCTATGTGGCGCACTTCTATTATCGATATTTCACCAGAGAAAACCCTCTTCCGGGACCCATGCCCTGGCCAATAATCGGAAATTTAGTATGTATATATATATATATATTTTTATTCAAAAGAAATTAAAAAGTTCTTTAACAATTTCCCGGTTTATTATTTTATTTTAGCACCAGATGGGTAACGATCTTGCAGCTTGGGCTCACAAGCTTCAAGGTGTACATGGTGAAATGTTCGAAACTTACTATGGTAATCAACGAACAATCTGGCTCGGCCATGCCGACCTCACAGCACCAGTTTTGGCAAGCTCCACAAAAAATAATTATTTCAATCGTGGTGTATCAAGTCCCGGAATGAGAGAAATGGGTCTTGAAACCGTCGGAATTGCTGCAAATCGTGATTATGAGTCTTGGAAATTTAATCGAAAATTTTTTAGTACCGTTGTAATGTCACCAAGATTTTTGAAAAAATCTATCACAGCTACAGAAAAATTGTTTATTGAAGCTGAATCATATCTTAACACTCTTGGTGGTGAAGTTCCCGTTGATATGTCAAAGTTTTGGTTTAGGTTTTTCGTGGATAGTATGCATATTTCAGCTACCGGAAAGCATGCTCATGCTATGGCAGGATATTATAATACGCTAGTTCCCAAGAATAAACAAACTAATGATCCTAAAGAAATTATTGATCTCACAGATGAAATCATATATTCTATTAGAAATGAATTTTTTGCTGCCTCTTTCATGTTCTTCTTTCCACCTTTTATTCGCCATTATATTTTGAGACATTATAACAATAAATATGTTAATCAAGTTAAACGATTCAATGATATTCTGTTGTCGATTATTAGAAACAGAAAAGCCGAGATTGATGCAATACCTGATGGAGAATCTTTGAATCCGGATATGTTAACATTGTTGTTGACCACGAATACACCTCGTGATCTTGGAATAATTTCTACAGGAGATATTACACGCCCAATGACTGAAGATGAGATACGTGCTGATCTAAAAGAAATCTTCAGCGTTGGCATTGATACGGTACATCTTTTGTCATGTATCATTGTTCGTTATTATGATCCATTTTATTATCAATACTAATTAATATATATATATATATATGTATATACTGTATATTATTTGTTTTTTTATATATATAGACATCTGATTCATTCTGCTATATAATATGGCATATGTGTAAGAATCCACATGAGAAAGCCAAAGTACTTAAAGAACTCGATGAAGTTCTCGGCTCTGATCCAATGAAATCAATCCCGTTTGAATCTCTTGACAAATTAAAATATACAGAAGCATTCATCAAAGAAGTACTACGTTTAAATCCAGTATTACCATTCCTCTGGAAGATGGCAACAAATGACGATACACTGGGTGGAATGAGATGGAAAGCAGGAACTTCTGTGTTTATTAATGTTTATGGAACACATACACATCCAAATAATTGGGAAAGACCTGAGGAATTTATTCCTGCTAGGCATTTAGAGGAAAATAAAATGAAATCTGATAGGAATGCATATATTCCATTTGGTGGTGGACCCAGACTTTGTAAGTATTATTGATCAAAAGACTAATAAAAATAAATAAATAATTAATTAATTAAAATTTAAATATTAATTTATTTATTTTTAAAAAGGTCCTGGAAAAAATTTTGCAATGGCAACACTCAAGCTTTTGACAGCTTTACTTCTTCGACGATTCGATTTTGAATTAGTTGATAAGAATGCGCCACTTAAAACTTCATTCACCATGGTTAGACACTGTGATGAGTTGAATGTTTATATTCGATCAAAGATGCCCATTGCTGGGTGATTATCTTTAAAGGAAACTTACCTTATACGATACTTTGTGCAGGTATTAATTAATCTTTATTTTTCTTTATTACGATTAAACTCCAGTTTTTGGGACCTTGTCAACATTTTATTTTATAACAAGTAAGATGCGATATGTAAATTAAAAACACCACCTCAAATAAGAGGTGAGACAGTTAATTAATTGTAGTTATTAATAATAATGTAGTCATATGTTTATATTTGTAATGTTCTCCTTACCCGGAGATAATTTTTTATTTTTTATATATAAATAAAAATATTTAAGGTATTTTGATTTTCTAAATCACCAATAGCATTATTCACCAACTTTTTTACAAGGTTGGTGTGTTCGTTTATTATATAATGTATTTTTTAGCATGGGGAACTTCTCATTTTTCGGAAATACACGGTTTATCATAGCCAATCAAAAACCATCATAACGTAGACACATGACCTCACTTTTAGATATTCGTTGAACAAGACAGGTGTAGTCCGTATATTATGATATCATTTCTTAAAAGAAGAAGATTCATATTACTTATTTAAGCAACAACAGCAACTTTTACAACTGTATAAATGTTATTTAAAAAAAATTTTTTAATTACAAGTTACGTAACTTTTAATAGCACTCTATACGACTAATAAAGCTATACTACAGTATTATACATGAAAATGAATTTATTAAATTAACTATCTCCTAATTATGTATAGCTCTTAAAAAAACACCTGTAAAATTTATAAATAAAACGAGTTAATTATTTGAATAAAAAAAAAAACCGAAAAAAAACAAAGTTAAACTCTACGAATTAAGCAGTGTAATATGTTTTTATTATTTGCTACTATACGGTAGATAATACTTCAACTCTTCTTAGATTTACCTTTAGTCGCGCGATGCAAGGCGATGCAACTTTATTTTCTTGACGAGACACTCGTTAGGTCTATTAGTAAAGTATTATGTCAATAGTTGATGCTTTGCTTGCTTATACCCAAAACTTCCGGTTTTACATTACTATATATAAATACTCGTGTAACGTCGATCCCGGAATTGAATGCTGTTTTTTTGTAAAAACTTAATCTTTTATTTTAGATCGGAACTTTAAATTATTCGGATATCTGGTTGATTATGTTTAATAATCAGATATAATTTTTGAAAGCTTTTCAGCTATGAAGTAAAAGTTGAGGATCATTACGTGTTGTTGCCTAATGACACTAATGACACCATATTGTTCTCAACATCGTACGGTATAAAAATGACCAAAACTTATAAACTTGAACAGATCCTTCGAATCTTCAGATCTTGTAGACTTTATTCTCTTCTTTTTTCACATTTTTTTTACCCTGATATTATGCATTGTCGTTAATCAAAGTCAAGCTAATGTATAATTTTGGAGAACCGTTTCATTCAACAAGGAATAAAAGAGGTTAACTGTTAAGATCAAATTAATAATATTTTATTGTAACGCATTCGTTAATTTTAAAGATACGCTCATGAAAATATTGATTTCGCATAGTTAAACCTCAAAAACACTATCGAAATCAAACTAATAACAATGACATACAACTTCACATAAAATGTCCTTCCGTACCATATTGGAAACCGTTCGATTTTCTAACGATTAATACTTCCCAGGTTCAATCATGGTCTCCTTCTCAACTTTCCAAACATCTACGCACTATCCAAGGTTATTTTAGACGCGACTTATGGACGGAATCGTTTTCACAAAAATTCGCATCTCTGCAAATCGATGGTAAAAAGTTTTTGAAGATGGATCGAAATGATTTAATAAGGATCATTGATTGTGCTGATGGGATAAAAAGATTTGTTATTGGGGTATTGGAAGGAGAGGTAATCAGGTTGAACGGTTAGTGAGAATACATTTATAAATGAAGGTTTATGTGTTATATAGATTTTGGTCGGTGATTACTATTTTTATTGCCTTATTGCCATGTACTTAGGGCGATATGAAGACGAAATTTACCATGATCCAGTTGGTGATTATATAATTTACAAAAAAATTTATGTCTTATTTTTTTTTTCCGTTTAGGATAGTTTTTATTAATTTTATTTTGCACAGGAATTTTTAGTGGACCTGATGCGTGCAAAACACAAGTAATCAATAATTTTAAGAGACTTGTTATTGCCACCCCCCACTTTTGTTAATGCCACCCCTATCCCGGAATCCGGCCCTTTCCGGCCTTTCCGGACCACTTCCGACCTAAATCATGTGACCAAGCCACAAAACAAGGTCACATGACCAATAAAATTTGTCTCCAAGCTATTTAGTTACACAAATTTGTGGTGCATAATTTGTGTAACCTTTTTATCCATCTATTTATAGACCGGGGTCCTAGGTCCGGTCCGGATCTATATAGAATTTATTAATAAAATTCTACAAATTCTTAAAATTCACAAATTCTTATTAATTAATTCTAATTTAATGCATTAAGTAAACTTGTTTAGCACCTAAAAATACACCAAATTGGCTATGTTGTTTTTATTTTACTTGAAATTTGGAGAACAGATGCACAATTTTGGATTTTTGATCAAAAAAGTCAAATTTAAGCATCTTTTCTCCAAATTTCAAG
>QKWP01002489.1:22432-45863 GCA_003550325.1 Gigaspora rosea | reverse complement strand
CCTAGGACCCCGGTCTATAAATAGATTGGATAAAAAGGTTACACAAATATGCACCACAAATTTGTGTAACTAAATAGCTTGGAGACAAATTTTATCAGACATGTGACCTTGTTTTGTGGCTTGGGTCACATGATTTGGGTCGGAAGTGGTCCGGAAAGGCCGGAAAGGGGCCGGATTCCGGGATAGGGGTGGCATTAACAAAAGTGGGGGGTGGCAATAACAAGTCTAATTTTAATTGTTAGAATATTTAATATATAATTGACAAAGATAATTAACAATCAAATTCAATTAAATTCGTTATTATTTTTGAGATTTATACACTACAAACGACGACCGTCAATGATGACAGGTTGTTTCGCGAATTTCTAGTTCGAAAATTAGATCTAGTACCACCAGCAAACAATCTTCGTCGGTATATTTCCAGCCCTTTAACATTACGAATACCTATACAATCAATTTATCTTCAACTTTGCCAAAAAACTATTTCGGATATCCTTTGCTATTTGATCCCACAAGAACAATGCTTGGATCAGCGTAATAACTTGATGACGGCACCAATGTTATCATTGCCTTTTATTAACGCAATAAGTTTACCATGTCATGATATGGTGCTATCAAATTATACAATTGTTATCGATTCTCTCATTCAAGGTACCCTCTCCGTTCTCCATTTCGGAACGCGCAAATGGCTCTATATGGATCGATCATCAATTCATTCTCCTGAAGATATATTTCGTCCAGATTGGATGTGTTGGATAAATGAACTTTTATTGGTTTTTCAAGGAATCCAACTTGCAGAAGGAATTGATTGGCAAATGGGAATATCTTTTCTTCATTCAAAAATACATTGGAAATCAATGTACTATGGAAATTTACCATATATTTTTGCTTATATTTCCAAAGGCTCGAAACTACGATTTTTCATTTTTAGCCCAAATCTTGAAATGACAGCTTCATTAACTCAAATATCACAAATATCACAAGAATTTAACTTAGATTCCATAATGGATCGGTTTGGAATTTTAAAAACCGTCATTAACATATACTCAATTCTTGAAACAATTTATAGAAATTGGAAAAATTATGTTTCTATAACGCATATACCTTCAATATCATCACTTCACCCTTTATATCTATCCGTACAAAGAAATGGTGAAACTATTATTGAATTCTTTGGTGAATTTGTGAAAAAAACTATATCTTCGAATTTAATGAATCGATTTTTTAAATTTGAGACTTTGTGCGCGATTTATAATGATACTAAACATATCAAGAATTTGGTACATTGTGTGGATATTAACGGAAATTTTGACTTACCTGTGAAAGAAAAAGATGGTACTTGTAGGATATTGATTCAGCCAGTTGGATATCATTATTACCCGACAGATGAGAAAGAATGGAAGAGTTGTTTGAAAACTGTGTTGAAAGTGCTTCATGAAATGCATAAAGTCGGATGGACGCACCGAGATATTCATTGGGGAAATTTAATGAGACATGATAGCAATTGTATCAAGAAACGAGGTAAAGATAGTAATGAGATTAAGAAGCAAAATGTAAATAGTGATGTTGAGTGTGATAATACTATTATTGTGACGAAACGAAATGATTATGATGATGAATGGCTGCTAATCGATTTAGAAATGGGTGGAAGAGTTAATGAAGTGTTAGATCTCACACTGTGGGATCGCTGGCCTGAGAAAGCAGAAAAAGGACAAATTTATAAATCTTGTTACGATGTATGGCAAATTGAGAGAATGTTACATGAGGTGGGTGATAACGAATTTAAAACGTTTTCCAAATATTTTTGGAAATTTAGGAATTTGTTACGAAAAGCAGCAATAGACGAAATCTCAGCTGCAGAAGCACTGAGATGCGAGTGGTTTGTCATTGATAATGATTTATTTGATGAATAACAGCTTTTTATTATTTAAAAAAAGCCAAAAATATTTATAAAGAAAATTCTTGGATAAAGTTGAAAAAAAAGCAAACATAAGTATATATCGATATATCTTATATTTAATAAATTATTTGCATTGTAGTTATTTGTGATAACTTCAAAAAAAAATTGAACATCGATTATTATATTTGCAATGGTCAGCTTCTTTGCTTTCAAACAAATATAAAGAATTATTTCAATTATTTACCCCCATTAGGTGGAATTTTCTTGCAGCACTTTGATTCTTTCACTCAATTGAATATACTACAATATAGCACATTAATGATTAAAATATTAAAATTAAATAATCAATTCCAATTCTACTTATATTATACCTTTGTAAATGCAATAGAATTTCCTTGCAATAAACTTCTTCTTTTTCTTGTTTTCTTGGTCCCATTTTGTATCATTTATTTATTACCTCATCAGTCGCGTCTTTTTCTCGCGATATATATGTGTTGCACAGTTCTAACCACGGTTTAATATTAGTTTGTGAAAGATTTCAAACTGTTATTTCACTGATTAGAAGAACAACAATTACTTCTTTGGTAATTAACAAACAAGAGTAGCAATTTAGCACTCATTTTTTCGGTTGGAAAATAGGTTGACGAACTTATGCTTCAGATTTACGCTTAAATTTCGAGTAATGGTCGATAATCAAATGGATTAAAAAATAGCACTATATATATAACTATAAAAGATATATTTTATTAAAGTAAAATGTATTGCATTGTTTAATTACATGATTCTTCTTTTCTAAATGTGTTAAATTTCAAAGTTTTCAATAAGAAAAATTGAAAAACTAATTGTTTAGGCCACGCAAAGTTAATTTTTCGTTTTGCATTACATGGAATCTGAAAATTTGGGTCGGTCGGTCGGATTTTTTTTTTTTTTTTTTTTTTTTTTTACAATTTTTTTTTTTTTAATTTGAACGTCACCAAAGGAAGACCAGACTTTGGGCTTACGATTTCATTTGTTGCAGACATGTTTTAGTTCAGTAAATTTATAAAGTTAAAGGCCCGAAGTATAGTTTTCGCTTGGTGTCCTATCGGATAATTCCGGAAGATTAAGGTCACCGTCGGTGAAAACCGGATAAAAAAGATGAAAAAAATAAACAGCAAAAATGGGATAATTAGCATAATTGAAACTCAAAAAAAAAAAAAAAAAAAAATAGGGATTTTGAAAAATTTGGGTCGGCGGGTAATGCAAAACGAAAAATCAACTTTGCATGGCCTTATGTAAAATTTTTATTGAATGAAATATTGTCCCATAATGATTGGCTTTTTTTATGATGAACTTGAGTTTTCTTAAGTGTGTAAAATGTATTCTTTGCAATCTCTACATTAATAAATAAATATATTTTTAATACTCATTCAGAAAACAAATTAAATTTATTTCTAACTTACCTTCTCTATTGATTCTTTCCATCATTTTCGTCAAATTCCTATAAATCTCCTCAATATTTGGTCGACTTTCAGACTGACCACTCCAACACTCTGAATATAATTCAAAATATTCATTCGGAGTACCTGGAATTCGACGTTCTCTTTTTCCAGCACATATTTCTTCAACTAATTTGATTTCATTCGAATTTTTAAACGGAGGGTATCCACTAATAAGTTCCCAATACAATATCCCCAAACTATAAATGTCTGTTGATTTTGATAAACCTACAGACTTTGAATCATTATGCAAAAATGTAGATATAGAAATGGGTTTTAATAACTCTGGTGCGATGTAAGCTATCACACCTAAATGACTTTTTAGTGGATCAGATTCTAGAGATCTTGTGAACCCAAATTCTGTTATTTTGATTATGTTTCTATGATCATTGATTAATATACTTTTGCTATGCTATATATTACGTATAATATACAGATATAATTAAATTGTTAATAAAATAAAATTAATAACGATAATTTATATTTTAATGGCTTTAACAGTTTTACTAAATCACACCACTGGCGTTCAACGCCAGTATCGGAAATTAGAGTCCACGTGATCAGTACCAAAATTCTTTCAAGTTCGTTTATGTTATGTTAGGGTTAGGGTGAGTGCTCAGTTAGGGTTTGGGTTTAGGTTGTTATATAGTAAAATCGCTCAAGAAAACCTTTTTTAGTTAAAAAAAGTGGTTTCTTATGCAAACTTTTGAGAAATAAGCTTTTTTTGACAAAAGATTCATGATAGTGTTACGTTACACCAAATTATGACACATGATTTTCCGACCTACTTTCCGATGATGTTCCGATCTAATTTCCGACACTGGCGTTGAACGCCAGTGGTGTGCTTTAGTAAAACCGTTACTTCAATTCAAAAAATTTATTCAAAAACTTACAAGATTGCCATGAATTATATTTTCGCTGTGCAAGTATTGAATTCCATTTGTGATTTGAAGGGCAAAATCAACCTTTTGTTTCCATGTCATAAAAGAGCTATTATTTTTTAAATATTTTCTTAAGTTCCCTTTGTCTGCGTATTCTGTTATAAGCATATATATATTGTTTACAACATCTAATCCAAATAAATCCAAAAGTCTTTGTATTACTATACAATTAGAATGTCAATTTATTTACTAAAGATACCTCAAAACGATTAATATTTACCATGAGTTATCCCTAAAAGTCGATTAATATTCTTACACATCTCTATATTTGAATGTATTTTTATCTCTTTTAGAATATCCTCCAGAAAATTGTCTCGCGCCTCTTCTTTAAGATATAATTTTTTGAGAGCAACAACATTATTTGCTTTTTTCCAATGCACTTTAAAACTTCTACCCAAATATCCATAATCCAATGGTGCAATTATGTTAAATTCAGAATAAGGAATGAAAAATGGTTGTTCTTTAATCACAATAGCATGCATATTATCTATAACTGGTGTAATGGATTCCATGGGTTTTCCATTATATAAAACAAAATCATTCTCTTGATTGAAAACTATTGGTATTAGCTGATCATCTGATGAGTAAGAATTGGTAATTTTGAAATCTGATACGGAAACAGTTTGTTTTAGGTTTTTCGATCTGGATGAGCATTTTTTTGGGAAAGAATATAAGCTATTCACATGAGGCATTGGTTTTGTACCAGAAAATAATTTTGAATATGTCTCTTCCTCCAAAGAAAGGTTGTTTACTGTATAATTTTCTTTAATCACAGAAAGTTTTTCTTTCCAATAGTCCTTGGAATTACCTCTAGTAGGAGACAAACTCCTCCTTCTGATATTAACAGCTTGATTGCATATCTGAAAATTAGAAATTTCTGAAAAAGCTGTATTTCTAGGTTCGAGATCGGAGTAAATAGAGGGCTTTATTTCCGTATTTAAAGTTTCTGCCACATCATTTCGAGTATCATCATTTTCAAAACTTGATCTAGTAGATGAAGATTTATACACAGATATTTGATTGTTATTCGATTGAAATTGTATATCCTGGGTAAATATGCCAGATTGCGTTTTTGCCGTAACATAAAGTTTATTCAGTATTACAAGAACCTCTTTGATATCAGGACGTTTCTCTGGTTTATCATGCCAACATTGCGTGTACAATTGAACATAAGTCTCAGGTGTCCCATCCATAGGCACTTCTCTATTTCCAATAAATATTTCGATGCTAAGCTTGTCATTAGGAACTGAAGCAAAAGGCGGTTTTCCACTAGATATTTCCCACAAAAGTACTCCAAGACTGTAAATATCTGATCTTTTATCTCGTTTGTAATTCGGGCTCTTATAACATTGTGGATCGATATATTGGGACATTTCACGAACCATTGAATTTGAATGAGTTAGATTGTCGTTAATTTGTCTAGACAATCCAAAATCTGCAATCATCATTTTTCCTTTATGAACCAAGATATTCTTTGAATGCTTCAACAAAAAAAGAAAAAAAAAGAGGGGTGTAAATTTCAGGATATTTGTAATGATGCGATAAACAATGTTAAACACATATGTTCGATAGCAAAACTTACCAAATCTCTATGTATTATTTCTTCGGCATGCAAACATCCTAGTCCTCGCGCTATCTCTGTAGCAATGCGAAATTTATCGGTCCATTTCAACGTTTCAAATTTCGATCTTAAAAAATCACGTAGGCTTCCACCGTCTGCATACTCTAGCACCATTACGTAGTGTTCACTTAGTGGATCTTTAAAATTATTAATAATAAATAAACTAATATTAATATAATACATCAGAGATAATCAAATGAAGATGGGAAATACTGAAATATTAACACTAACCCTTAACAACTCCAAGAAATTGATTAATATTGGGATGATAATTAACTTTACGTAGAAGTTTGAGCTATAATATAATAAGTCAACTTTGTTTATGCCAATTAGGTGCGTTAAAATATAATAGCATCAAATTTTATTATTTATATACCTCTCGCATGAATTCCTTCATTGCGACATCGTCAAACTTTAATTCTCCTTTCAGACTTTTCAAAGCCACTCTTGTTCCACGACTTGACCAGTTAGCGCTATTACAATGGAAATTTATAATGATAGTAATCCCACATGGAAACAAAAAGCTTTAAATCATTAGAATGATTATTAATCATCTACCTTCTCACCGTTGCAAAACTTCCATCACCGATGTGTTTAAAATCTGTAAAATCAGCATAATCGAATATATTTATATAATTTTCCACTATAGCTTTTTCAAGCCATTCTTTATTTTCTACCATTTTATTATGATATTTTTAAGATAAAAATGTCTAATTTTTTATGAGCATTCAATGACGCAGTTATTTATCAAGAGTATAGGAGAAAACAATCTTGTTGATAATTTAAATCAAAATTTTTGATCGCTAAAAAATTTTCTCTAAAGATTCTAAAGATCCAGTTTTAAGCCTTTGTTTAAATTTATTTTTATTTTTATTTTTTTTTACGTACGAATTTACACAAAGAACGTGGCAGCACAATTGCCAAAATAAAAAGACACGTTGATCTTGTTAACACATTTATTTCTACTAGCATACAGTATATATTTATCCAACTTGCTTGTTAGAAGTATAATGATAAAAATATGCAATATTATGATTACTATGTATCATGCTTTTAAAGACATGATTGTGGTTTAGCGTTACACCCGCGAAAAACACTGCAGTGTTTATTAATTCATAGATGCCTGCAGAAAAACTAAGAAATGTGCAACTCAAGCTCCAAGTGAAATTCTGACAAATATGCACGTACGTACATGCGTACGTGCGTACGTACGTACTTGACAGTCTTTAATCTGTCTAAGTCTTTGAAAGAATTGGTTAACACTATACTTGTCGGACAAATTCCAAACCAAAAAAAAAAAAAAAACTGCTGTTTATAAAAAAATGGCGGCGCTCTGAGGCTGGAGCATCATATATCAGGTTCTAAATTTGATCTCAAAATCTTATTGTATTTAGAGTAATTTTAATAAGTTCGTATTCATGTTTGAATAAAGACTAGATGTGTATAGTGTACTATATATTTATTATTTTTTTTATTTTTATTTTTTTTTTATTTTTTATATAAAGTCATACACTGTAGACAACGCCCGGCCTTTCTTTACAATAAGCAATTTCGAAAAAAAAATAAACGTATTGGTATGGACATTTTAATCCAATTATTTATGTGATACAGCCGTCCTCCCATATAATCACACAGTTGGGGTACATAGTAGATTTTTTTAATTCGAGTTGACGAATACAGGCGTATGCACAGTCAACAGACCGAAAAGATGCCTAAGCAGGGAGACAAGCACTTCGGGGCCCAGGCCAATCACGGTCCCTGCGCCGCAGAAAGGAAGACATGTGAAAATCGATACAAAGTCACGAGACCAAGGCGGAGGAGATTCGAATACAGGTAAGTGTGATGTAAAATCACCTTCGCAAACAGTAACTACGGACAATTCCCGTTCAGGATTATGACAAATAAATCGCAAATAAAAGGAGTTAACCCCGATATCTACGCCAAGAGTGCCAATTCCGCTGTGAGAAGCAAACCACCTCCCTGACATTTTCATAATGCAGGCAGGCGAGAAACCACTGGTCAATGCTATTGTGTCGTGAACGAAGTCACAAGGCATCCATTTGTTACGAGACCGTGACTCAGCGATTGGTATTGTGCCGGATATTGTATGAGCGATGTGTAAGGATGATGTATTGGGTGAGAATTGTCGTTTTGATAGGTGGATCAGTGGTAGTAAAAAACGATCCTCGGTCCCGTGATTTCCGAGCAATATAGATCTGTGCGGAGTTCAAACTCTGCGCATAAATTTGATTTTACCGCAGAAGCATATGCTCGCATATCAGGACTAGTTTCGCATAATTAATAGAGCATAATCTGCGCATAAAAATGGCCGACATTAAAGATAATGCAATATCAAAACATTTCCAGTCAATAAGGCGAGGCCAACTGGATTCTGTGTTTTACATTACCCCCGGGGGGTGGGTGGTTCACATAGTAAAACTTTATTTTTCAAAAAAAATTCTTCCGAATCGTTCCGTGACTGTATAAATTTTCCGAAATTTCCCGTATCCCTATGTATATTTATCTAAATTTTTTTACTATGAGGGAGAGGTGGGACTCTGAGAACACAGAATCCAGTTGGTCTTGACTAGAGGTGGGCAAAATCGTATTTTTGCTACTATGCATGCGCATAATATACTGCATGCATGCATGCATGCATGCATATATATGCAGTATAGTCAAAATTTATTATTAGTTCATAATATCAAAAACCAATTAGTTACAAAAAATTTTTGATAAATTTATATTAGTTAATTTATGTATAAAAAGTAGCTTGAATCCTTAATAATTTTCATAGATCATAATAAAATCAAATTAAATTGAAATGTACATTTCTATTTAATTTTCTAAAACTCATTTATACTTGTTTAATATAAACTCTACTCTAAACTCTACTTTAAGACTAACCATTAATTTTAATACCTACTCTAAAAAATGCACCCAAAAAATTTATTTTCAATAGCTTGTATTTTATTTTAATCCGATTTCAAAATGTGAAAATTGAAATGGATATATAATTTTATTTTTTTATTTGTACTAATTTATTTAAAAATTCATACTAACCTACTTAATAGATTATATCATATATTAAAGTTTTGATTTGAATTAATATAATTAAAAAAAAAACATTGTGCATGAGTATTACAATTATTTTTTTCAAATATGAATTTAAAATTTGGCAAAGTTTTTTTTTAAGGGCTTGTACAAATAAATAATATGCATAGAATGAAATCCATATCATAAATTAAATAAATCCACTATCTTCATTATACAAAAATAAAACCTGCTTTATGTCATAAAACAAAAATCAAAAATATATAATTTATTCTAACCCAATATACTTACTCGCTCACAACTAGAAATGTGATTCTGATTAAATTGGTTAGTTCATGCTTTAAAACCTAACCAAATACTATTTTAAAGTATATTCTAACCCAATATACTTACTCGCTCACAACTAGAAATGTGATTCTGATTAAATTGGTTAGTTCATGCTTTAAAACCTAACCAAACACTATTTTAAAGTATATAAATATTAATTATGTTTGTCTAAACATGTTAGTTTAAGACATTGAATTCAATAAAAACTTGCTTATAAGCTCTATTTCAAACTCTACTGGGCTTTATTTTATATAATTAAATTCATGTGATTGAAAAACTTGTGTTTAGAGCAGAATCATATATGATAGTATTATTATTATTTTTTATTTTTATTTTTTTTTTTGTATGGGCATTTTGGTATTTAGATTGTTAAACCATGTGCATGCATAATGCATGCATGCATTCATGTGCATAATGCCCATCTCTAGTCTTGACTAACACAAACACAAACATGGTAGTCAGGATTTTCAGGAGGTATAGTAATTTATCTGGTAAGTTAATGATGGGTTTAGTTACTTACGATAAAAATGTATAAATTACGGTAATTTACAACCCTGGTAATCGCATATTTCGCATGTTTCTACTTAATTTGCATAATTTGCAGCATAATTCTAAAAAATTTATCGCATAATTCGCATAAATTGAATTGTAAAGCAGACAGAATTTGGGGTCTGTCGCAGCAGAAGATGAGGATCCCTGGTTTCAAACTGTGCTTACAAATCATTAATTTTGATAATTTGTAATTTGCATAAATCTATTTGGCTCAAAAATCACGGGACCAATGATCGTTTTTGCCACCACTGATTCACCTTCGTTTTGATTGAGTATGAAGTCATAGGGGATGGCTATTTAAGATGAGAAGAGTAAGAAGTCGTTCTCTCTCTTCTGTTTTTGCTGCTAGCTCAATACAAGTCTAGCTTTGTCATTAATTATGTGGTCTAATACAAAAACAAAAACAAAAACAAAAAATGGTATTAGTAGATGAAAATGACTTATAAGGGATATTACTAGCTACATTAACCTCAGAAAATGAGTTAGAGAATAATCAGAAGAGATTTCGAATTGGGAATTAAAAAGTACACTGACCATTTGCTAGTAGAAACATTGAAGTTTCTGTATAATAGTAAAGGTTTGTTGGAAACAAGAACTAAGAGGGATTTAGTTAAGAGATTAGCAGAAAAAGTAATTAGTAAAGTAAAATAAAATGGCAGAGTAGAGGATATTAAAAAAAATATAAATGCATGGAATAGAAGAAACAGTATTGGTTTAGAAAGTATAGTATACAAATGTAGGTTTGAAAAAAAGGCAAAAGTAAGTAAGGGAAGAGTTAGAGTACAAAAGTGGAAAATATCTAATTTGCATTATATAGCATTAGAAAGATCTTTAAAAAAAACAATACAAGCAATACTGCATACAATAATAGAAAAAGCTATAAGAAAATTAAAAAGAGTGTTTATATAATACAAAATAGTAAAATAGTAATATTGGCCAAATTAGAATCAATTTGAGTATAATGATAGTAAAAGATTAAAAATATTTAAATTAGGGCTCTGAAGTCCGGGTCTGGTCCAGTTTTGGTCCAGTCAGAACCTGGACTCAAACCATAAATTTTGCCAATTTTGAACCCAAACTTGGGCCTGAACCTAAAGTACTGAACCCGAACTGGACTCAAACATGATTATAGGTTTGGTCCAGGTCTGGTTCGAAGTTCGTGAACCTGTCTGGGTCCAGGATTAGTAGTCATTTTAAAAAAAAAGATAAAATTTCTTAAGCTATATATATTGCATAGTAATTGGACCCGGGTAGGGCTACCTGGGTTATCTGTTTACCCACGGGTTACCTGGGTTGTATTGTTGCAACCCGGGCGGGTCACCTGTTGCATAGAAACAAAGACCCTATGTAACATCCTAAGATTTGGATGTTTTAGGCAAAATGGCAAAAAAGTGAAATTTTTTTCCCAAAGTTTTTTTTTTGTTTATTTCACATAATGTGTACTATACTATATAGGCGATTATGCATCAAATGGGCTTATGTAATTTTTCATTTTTTTTTTTTTTGTAAAATTTTTTCTAAGTTTTTTTTTTTTGGTTGCCGTATGGGCAATTATGCATCAAATGGACTTAAGTAATTTTTGCAATTTTTTTAAATTTTTTTTTGGTTTATTTGATACTGTGTGCACTACGCTATATGGCAGATTATGGATCAAATGTGCTTATGAATTTTTTTGTTTTTTTTTGTTTTTTTTTATTCATTTTACATAATGTGTACTATGCTATATAGCAGATTATGCATCAAACAGGCTTATAAAATTTTTGATTTTTTTTTTTTATATGGGGGTGAGTCAGTAGAAAAGGAGCAAATTTTTTCTAAATAAAAGTTTTCCTGACTTTAAGCTTAAATATCTTAACAGTTAACAACTATCTTAATAAATTTAATAACTTTTTTTTATTTTAATTTTATATAATTTCAAGATTAAAATAAAAAATTTTTTAGCAAATTTGATTAAATAGTTTGTCAAAATACAGTCGGACCTCCATAAATGCAATCTCCATAAATGCAATACCTCCGTAAATGCATGTTTTTTTCTATTCTGTAAGATGTTATTAGTGCTAAATGCACGTTCTATATTCTGTAAATGCTTTTTCTCTTGAATAACATTTTATATTACACTAACCTCCCTAAATGCACGTAGCCAATCAAATTTTAGTATTTAAGATAGGTTATATTGTTTTGGTAGAAGTTACATAAACTTGATGATCAAATTTTTAAAGCTGCAATTTAATTAGCTCACTCTAAATGCAAACCTCCCTAAATGCACGTTGTAGGCTTGTCCCTTCGAGTTGCATTTATGGAGGGTTGACTGTATTTTAATTTAAAAATTAAAAAAATTTTACTAAAAATAATTTGTTCTTTTTCTACTGATTTACCCCCATATATATATTTTAGACATCCTGACCCATTTGACCCGGCATGACCCATATAGGTCACCTGATCCAGATCAGAATACTAGATATAGGCTGTATATATAGTTTATAACTAACTCATACGGGTCACCCATATATGGTGACCCATGGATGACCTGTAGGTTGACCTACAAGTGACCTATAGATGATCTGCAGATTGACTACCTGAGTAGACCATAGTTCAACCTGGATCACCCACCCACCTGCAGATGACCTAGGTGATACCAGAACACTATTAGAATATTTAATTATACTTATTTTGATTTAATTTTTTAATATAAAATTTTGATAGAATAAATGCGCATGATATGCATTTATGTGCATGCATAAAACCTATCTCTAGGTTTCAGACTTTCGGACCAGGCTCAAACTTTCAGACCGGGCTCAAACCAGGCTTAAACCAAGTCAAAAGTTTGATATTTGGACTCAGACCGGACTGAGTTGTAAAATAGTTTGAGTCCAAGTTAATGTTGTTAGCTGAAATTGTTTTATGCTTGTAGAAATATTTCGACATTTGATATTTAGGCTGCCGAAATATCTAAATATTGCCAAAATCCTAAATTATGCCGAAATGTCTAAATAATGTCGAAATGTCTAAATAACGTCGAAATATCTAAATTAAGAAATATATATGAAAACATGTGGGAGTTGGAGCTGTTAATCAGTCCAACTAAAACCGCTGGTCCTGTGGTCCTTCTTAGAACTATCTTTTTATAGGACAGACCAAAAAGACTATCAGTTCGAATATAGTTAGCTTTAAATTATTGTAACGAATATATGTAGTCTAATTTTTTGTGTTAATTTTTAGAGGCTTAAACAACAATAATAAATTTAAATATTTTAAATCGGAGTTTTTCTTATTTAATATTTATTTTATATTTTGCGAATTATTAATTTGTCTTTGCTTTCAAACTGAACATTAAATATTTTTGGATAAATAACAAATTAGTATTAGCATTAGCAATTAAGGTTAGTTATTTTGGTTTTGCTATCACTCGCCTTGATAAAGGCTGGCTCTATCTCCTGCCTACTATCCCTAGTCAGTTGTTGGGCTATGTGGCTGCAGTGGCAGTGCAAGAACCTATTGGTGGATAGTTAGGCTCTGCGGCTGCAGTAGCAGCACATGGACCTTAATAGTGGATAGTTAGGCACCACAGCTGCAAGGACCTTATTAATGGATAGTTAGGCTCCGCTGCTACAATGGCAGTGCAAGGACCTTATTAGTGGATGTTTAGGCTCTGCCATTGCAGTAGCAGTGTAAGGGCCTTATTAGTAAATAATTAGGCATCGTGGTTACAGTGGTAGTGCAAGGACCTTATTAATAGATAGTTAGGCTACATGACACTGTACAAGGACCCCGAAGAATATATATAATACTAAGATCTGATTTTGTATAGACTTATTATATAAATTTTTGATAAGTTGTATGTTTAGATTCGTATAACCAACTGGTAATTTTTCAAAAAGTCGGATGTTTATTTGTATAACAAAGATGATTTTTATAACAAGTTAGATCTTTATTTGTATAATGATACTACTAATACGGCATATAGTATTTATATGGCACTAGCAATAGATAACAGATTGCATCTATAGTGCATATATGCAATGGTGGGAATAAAAGTAAATTTCAGTTATTCTTAGTAAGGCCGGAATTTTTATTTCTACCATATTGTATATATGCGCAGGAAACAATAAATAAATAAATAAAGCAACCATTTTTTTTTATTCACTTTTTTTTTTAAAACCTTTTTTTTTAACGATTTTTTTTTATTTTTTTGAATTAATTTTTTTTAAAATTATTTTAAATTTCTGATTATTTTTTATTTTTTTCTATGTACATGTATTATTCCTTGTTTAGTGCGACTGTATCGTGCAGCTAGGATCCCGAAATATACAAAAAAAACAAAAATAAATAAATAAAATAAATAAACAAATCTCTAAAAAGTAAATTTATACAATAAATAAATATATTGTATTGCTGTATATTCCTGAAAAATAAGCTACCTTTTTTGGCTAATTTTGAATACAAAAAATCAGGATTAGCTTATAAAACAATTTTTAGTTAATCGATTATAATCGCTACATAGTAAAGTCTAAATTTTACTAAGCAAATTGATTAAAGTCGTATATGTAAACTTATTCAGAAGATCAAAATACGTATACCCTGAAATTTTCATATAAATCGGATAACTTTTTATTATTTGACTTTTAATTTTTACGCTCAATATATATGTTTTTTTTAAAAAAAATTTTTTTTTGTTGAAAGTAAAAATTAAAAGTCAAATAATAAAAAGTTATCCAATTTATATGAAAATTTTAGAGTATACATATTTTGATCTTCTGAATAAGTTTACTTATACAACTTTAATCGATTTGCTTAGTAAAATTTAGACTTTACTATGTAGCAACTATCATCGATCGTGGGGTAGCTTATTTTCAGAACTAAAAATTTTATCTTTTGGTGTGACAAAGGGGTATAAAGGCATTTTTACGTTTTTGGATTAAAACAAGGGGGTACGGTATATAGCATATGTACATACTAGGCTCTGCAAGTGCTACCATGTGCAAAGAGCCTTAGTACGTATATACAAAACTTGTTTGAATTTTAATATGCAAGTTATATACGTAAAAATTTTTTTTTAAAAAAATAACATGCTACTACTAAAAAATTATAATTTTATATGTCGCTATTGCTTATATAAAATTTTATACTGCACTATAATTAATAAGGTTAGAATTTTGTTTGTGTATTTTTTTAATTTTTTTATTGTAAGGAATAAAGTTTGCGTACTGATATTATAAAAAAGTCATGCGTACAGCAATTAATAAAAAATTTAAAAGTCATCTTACCTATCTATGTATATTTTGGAGTCCTGAGTTGTATACGATAGTATTCTTTTTGTTTATATTTTTATTTATTTATTTATTTTGTAGTACTATTATTTTTTTTTTATATATAGACTCAGATATGAAATTGTATAATTTATAGTAACTTTTGAACTTATATGATAATTTTGTATAAAGCTTTTAATAAAATTAAGTATATAAAGTTATATTAAAAATTTTGAGTCTGGATCTGAATTATATCAGAGTTTTTCGGGGTCCTACTGTACAAGACCTTATTAGTAGATAGTTAGGCTCCGTGGCCGCAATGGCAGTGCAACTGCAGAGACCTGAAACAGATGCTAAGGATAATACCAGGCATATGTTAGATATCTTTTCTATGCTTGTGTTTTTATGTATTAGTCAAGGTATGGTTTAGAACCTTGGGTTTAGGAAATTTTGGAACTGAAAGGTCAGTAGTTTATACGTTTAGCAGGTTGTAAGAATGATTGGTACGGGTTCAAATAATTAGTCCTAGACTAGAGGTTTTGTCATAGGTATTGATGTTAAAGTATGAATGCTTGAGCTTGTTTGGATAGTGAACCTATTTCCATTAGTGCTATTAATCAGTTTGTCCAGTCCATCTTGGTTCAAAGGCAGGCAATCTTTTAAAAAGTTAAACTGGACTGCAGTTCAGAACTGATTAGGAATAATCAGTATAAGACCAAACAGACTGATTATTAGACTAATTAATATGTCTATAAATTGCAATAACATATTAATTTATTACCTGTTATTATTATAGACTTCATTCAAATGCTTAATTTATTACTCCTTCATTATATAAAGCTACCTCTAAACTATGTTTAAATCTGTCTATTATTATTAGAACTAGTATAATAATGCGTATAAATTTTGAAACCATGCATATAATTTTTGCAGATATATTTTTATGCAAGTATGCTAGCATAATGCAGTCAATTTATCTCAAGCATTTGGAATTTCCCAACTGGAAATATTATTATAAATTATGAACAAGGTCAAGAGTGGAACAAAATTCCTTAATATTTCAACAATAGAGCATTTTTATAAATCAGGTATAATACTGTGAATTATGTGCATTTTGTATAAAAAGCACTGACTATCTAAGATTAAACTTATACTTAGTTGTACTTTGTCTTTAAAGTTCAAAGTGCAGTAGTAATAATATAATATTCAATTTATTTATAAATAATTTTTATTGTTTATATTTAATTTAGATATTTACCGTACGGCACTGACTACAGTACCCCGGGTATTTTTCATTCAACTGCCAAATTTATTAAATAATACCCACCCGGGTACTATTTACAGGGGGGGATATACAAGTATGGGGGTATTTTGTAACGGGGATACTATAGCAGGGGGTCTTTTACATGGTTATAATAAAATTACTGATACCGGTATACGGGGTGGTGCCGTGATGTAATTTATAGCATGGCCGCAGTATACGATTTACTTCGTAATTAATAATTAATATACCGGTATTAGCATGCCGTGGCTACGTCATAAATTGCATCATAAATGCATCATAGCCCGAAAAATCGCGAAATCAAATTTTTTTTTTTTTTACCTGTTAACCTATTAAAGTTACAATGGTACGCGTTCGTGGAAATAAGAATAGTGGACGTGCAAGAGTAACAAATAAAAGTAGACGACAATGGAACGCACGTGAAAAACTTGCTATTGTTACATACCTTGAAAAGCACCCAAGTCAGAGTGTTCGAGCAACAGCTACCAAATTTAATCTTGAACCAAAACAAGTAAGAGATTGGCGTAACAAAAAAAATAAGTTAATGAACGTCTCACCTCATATCAAACGAATGAATAAGGGAAGACCACCTAAATATCCTGAGTTAGAAAAAGCAATTTTTGGTTGGGTACAAGAATTACGCAGTAAGCTAAAACCTGTGACTCGTGCTATGGTACAAATTAAGGCCAAAACGTTATCTCAAAAATCACCCTATATTACCTATTATCCTGGTATTACGGAAAGTAAATTTAGCAATAAGTGGGTCGATGGTTTTATGACTCGTTACAAATTAAGTAATCGGCGTCGAACATCTGTAGCTCAAAAACTCCCTGAAGATCTGCAATTGCAACAACAAGAGTTTTTAAGTTTTGTACTCTATCATCGAATTCAATATAATTATCCTCTTACCTTAATGGGTAACATGGACGAAACTCCATTATCATTCGATCTTCCAAATAATACTACAATTGATAATTGTGGTGCAAATACAGTTTCAATTCGGACCTGTGGACATGAAAAATCATGTTTTACTGTCGTACTTACTTGTTTAGCCGATGGAACTAAATTGCCTCCAGTTATTATCTTTAAATTAGTTAATGTTCCACGTCAAGTATTTCCTGCTGGAGTTTTTGTACGTACAAATCCTAAAGGATGGATGAATGAAGATGAGATGTTATGGTGGATTGAAAATGTGTGGAATTTGCGATCAAGAACATCCGTAGACCCACGTTCACTTTTAGTTTTAGATTCATTTGCTGGTCATATTACAGATATAGTTAAACGTCGGTTCTCTGAAAAAAATACAAATTTAGCTGTAATTCCATCAGGTTTAACCTCAAAAGTTCAACCATTGGATGTTGCTATTAACAAATCATTTAAAGCAAGGGTAAGATATACGTACAAATTATTATATAAATAAATATATTATTAATTTATTTGTCTAATATAGGTGCGAAATTACTATAACGATTGGATGGCCAGTGAAATTCATACTTTTACCAAAAAAGGTCGTATTCAACGTCCTGCATACAATTTAATTGCTCAGTGGGTATTAGATGCATGGAACAATATAGATCCTATTCTTATACGTAAATCTTTCAAGTGCTGTGGTATTTCTAATTCACGGAATGGGAAAGAAGACCATCTAATTTTCGACTATGATCAACTTGGACCACAAACAAATTCGCGTAATTATATATATATTCAAGAAGGATTAAACGATATTAGTGAAGGTTCTAATGTTAATACGGAAGGAGGTTCTAGCGATAATATAGAAGGAAGTTCTAGCGATAATACGGAAGAAGGTTCCAGTAATAATACGAATGAAAGTTTGAATGTTAGTACAAGTGAACATTTAAATAATAATACAGGTAAAATTTAACATTAAATTAATAAATTTATATATTAAATAATTCGGGTAACTTAATTTAAATTTAGTGGAAGAAATCAATTTAATTAGCGATGACGATAGCCAAGTTAGTGAAAATGAAGGTGGGAATAGTAGTGAAAGCGAAGTTAATCATGTTAATGATGACGAATATACTGGTAATAATAGCGAAGATGACGATGATTACGCTAGTGAAAATGGTAGTCATTATATTAGCAATGGTGAGGATGATTATTACGCAGAAGAAACTGCTTACGTTAATGAATGGGCTTAAGTAAGTACCGTAATAATTTAATTTTATTATATGTTCTATGAATTATATTAATTTGTTCGAATTTTTTTTAATCTAGTTTTATACGCAAAGAATTTTAGATAAAATTAGCAATATAAATAATATTTCGGCTATGACTTTAATGCATATATCACTAGCACCGTAATTTGTATGCAATTTAATAAAGCGTATAAGTTCAAATCGCAAAGCCTTTAAGCTTTGCTCATGCTTTGCTAACTAAGTTTATTATCGTGTTTTATTTTTATGTATTATGATAACTAAAATTTTTTTTAGTTGCATAAATAAATTGCACTATTATGGTTAAGCGATTACGGTAAATGAATTTTAATTCTTAAATAAAATATAAATTGTGGATTATACCCGGGTCTTTTTTAAAGGGGGTATTGTAATAAGTGAAATTTATATACCCGGGTATTATTCCATACCCGCAAATGCAACCCCGTGAATTGTACCCGGGTCTTATCTATTGGGGGTATTATATCGAGGGGATACTATAGTCAGTGCCGTACGGTAGTACATAGTATTTTATTTAGTCAACTATTTAGACATTTAGTCACATAGTATTTATTTAGTTAACTATTTAAGCATTTAGTTAAATTTAGACTTTTGACATTTCAAAAAAAAATAATGTCATGTCGAAATATATTTAGACACTAATTGTCTAAATAGTTAACTAAATTAAGTATTTCGACTAACAACATTAGTCCAAGTCTGGTTCAAAATTCGAACTGGACTCAGACTTGCCTAAAGTCCAGCCTTAGTTCAGGTCTGTCAGGGCCCTAATTTAAATAGTATAATAGTAAATAGGAATTGAAATTTGATAAGTAAGATATGGGATATAGTAGCTACTAGAAAGTTTATACTAAAAATTGCAAATAAAAAAAAGTTGGCATGTCGTAGCAAAAAAACCCTTTGGATGGAATCTTATAAAAGTTTTTTTAAAAAAAGCTAGGTCATACCAAATAGTTAACAAAAAATAAGTGTATAAAGTAGAAAGTAAATCTGAGGTATTAGATTTGATTTTTGTAAATACTATATTTCTCTGAAAATAAGCACACCTTTAAAGCAATTTTATATCCAAATTTCTCTTGATCTAATAATTGGATCTGCATAACTTTAGTGGGGTAATTAATTTGAATTAGCCCCATGATACAAACATGTAAAATCTGTGTTGTTGTTGTACTTAATGAGCAAATATAGGTACATAGCGTTATATTCAGAAAATGCTACAATTACGTTTTTGATATTTTTAATTATAATGCATCAAAAACGTAATTTTAGTCATCAAAGGGCGTAAAAGTATGAGACTGTTGCTTTACTCCAGACAATTATATAGAATTATTTACCTAATATAATTTGAAAAATAAAAAAAAAACTTAAAAGAAAAATTAGTCAAACAAAAAAACTAAAAAAACTAATATAAAGTTTGGTTGTATTTATAAAATTTGAAAAATAATTAAAAATAAAGTAGCTAAATGTTAAAAAAGAGCAAATTTTTATAATTTTTGTAATAATAAATAAAAAAATTTTTTAAAGCTTTAAAGGAGCTGACTTTTATCACCTGATTTTGGGTGGGTGGTGGGGTAGCCAAAAAATCAGGTGTAATTCTGGCCGGAATTACCAAAATCCGGCCAAAATTATAAAAAATTTTTTAATTAAAATTATAAATTTATATGTAAATTTAATATTAAATAACTTTTGACCTACTAGACCAATTTGGATGATTTAACTATCAAAATGATCCTTTCAAAGAGAGGATTCTAGCAAGCCTAAAATTATTAAAATCCAAATACTAGATCATAAGATTGATATTGATTTGTATTATTATAAATATTATATAATATTTTAATAAATACTATATAATATTATATAAATCTAGATTGATTTTAGGATCCTTTGATAGGATTTTGGTAATTTTGGACTTGCTAGAATCCTCTCTTTGAGAGGATTATTTTGGTAGTTAAATCATTTAAAATGGTCTAGTAGATTAAAAGTTATATAATATTAATTTTTTTATTAATTGATAATTCATCTATCAACTGAAGAATGGCGAAATGTGGTGTTCTTCCATATAAATTTTTTTATTTACTAAGTAAACGATACATGTCCACTAATTGAAAGTTGTAGAGCTCGTCGAGACGCATTTAACGGTGGTTAGATCATCCAAATCGGCCCAGTGGATGGCGAGATATCGTCGAAAAACGATTGGACGACTATATAAAATCTCTATATAAACAATGTTTGTTTATATAAAAATTTTATATAGTCAGCCAATCGTTTTTTGACGACATCGCGCCATCCACTAGGCCGATTTGGATGATCTAACCACCATTAGATGCGTCTTGACGAGCTCTACAACTTTCAATTAGTGAATATGTGTCGTTAACTTAGTAAAAAAAAACATTTAGATGGAGGCACATCACATTTCGCCTATAATGGTTTTTATATGGGGGAGCCCACAGCAAATGGTGGCTTCGGGCCAACCAATCAGATTTTAAGATTTTATATTATAACTATTTAACTAATTATTATCTTTGTAAAATCAGTTTTTAATTTTCAATAATATTAATAAAAATATATAAATTTAGTTTAATCGTTTTAATACTACTATATAATTGATAATAACATACTAAGTTTAGTAATGATTTTCTCAAAATCATGTGATTTTCCTGAAGCCACCTTTTGTTGTGGGACCTCCCATATGTAATCTGTGTCATGGAATTTTATATAGTCGGCCATCGTTTTTTGATGATATCATACCATCCACTGGGCTGATTTGGATAATCTAACCACCGTTAGATGTGTCTCGACGAGCTCTACAACTTTCAATTAGTGAACATGTATTGTTAACTTAGTAAGAAAAAATTTTATATGGAAGAACGCCACATTTCGCCATTCTCCAGTTGACAGATGGATTATCAATTAATTAATATATAAATTTTTTGCGCAATTTGATTGGCTAATAAAGTGTCAGATGTGGGTGGGTGGAGTAGCCCCTTAAGAGATGGAAATCACCTGATTTACGCTGCTCCCTAACAATTGTGAGAGTATTGTGAAAGTTGTTAAAAGTTATATGAAAACAATGTTGACTAATGATCTATTATTTACTTTTATAGTAAAATTTAATATCACTATAGGTGATCATCACCGCTCATATGTTTAGCCAATTAGATTGCAGAATTTCATATAATCAAAACAATAAGAAAAAATTCAAAAAATCTTTAAGGGTATGGTGTATATAATCATTTTTAATATAATCTATGTGGTATTTTAGTTTTTTACATAGTAAATAAAAAAATGCTTCTAATAAAACTTTTTAACACCTTAACCAATTTGTAACAAATTTATATATTATATAGTTTGATCCAGTTTGTTTATAATAGTAAAGTTATGCATATGTTTTGCTTTAAAAAATTTAATTTCATATATAATTAATATTTCTGAGCTTGCTATATGTTTTTCTTGTATAGTACAAAGAATTGCTAATACTGATTGGTTGAATCACATGATGTTTACATGATATTATATGATGTATTACACAAAGTTGATCTACAATCTATTTTATATGAATTGGAAAATGTGTACACCTTACTCTTAATAGCGAAATATTTTATTATTGGCTGGAGCGTAGCGACGGTCCATAAGTGTCTATGCAAAGTGATACAAAAATTACCTTCCTGATGTGCTTCAATTGTAAAAATCTTAACAAATTTTACTTTTTTGATATACTTGCATATATATGATGTAAATCTTATTAGAAATGGAATTTGGAAATTTTTTGTCCATCCGCACGCGTGACTATATTTGTGCTTTAATGTTACCAACATATGCATATTAACGCATTTGTGTAATATGATGAACATCATATGATGTGCTCCGAACATATAATGCTATGCATTAGCCTAGTGATAACAAGTTTTCGGGCAATAAGTAAAAGTTCTTAGCATTAAATTTTACACATAAACAAATTTTTCTAACCCAAACTCTACCTGACCCTAACTCCAAATCTTTATTAAAAATTTAAATTATGCGGTGATAATCATTTGCGATAAGTTAGTAGATTGTGCTTAATCTTGGTTTATGATTTCACATGCTATTATATAACCAATAACTTCATTACTAACACTATGTAGAGTAAAAATCACACTAATTTTTTAAAAAAAATTTAATAAATATTTAACAATTTTTTAATAAATGTTTAATAATTTTTTAAAAAAATTTAATAAACATTTAATAATTTTTTAAAAAAAATTTAATAAATGTTTAATAATTGTTTAAAAAAAATTTAATAAATGTTTAATAATTTTTTAAAAAAAATTTAATAAATGTTTAATAATTTTTTTAAAAAAATTTAATAAATGTTTAATAATTTTTTAAAAAAAAATTAATAAATATTTAATAATTAAGCAAATTTTCTTTTAATTCATTATACAGAAGTTACTTGAACTGGATTTTGTGTTATTTTAATTTTATATTTGCTACGAAAAACACTATATAATATTATTACAAATTTTAATTATTTTGCATTTTTACAAATTATTTAGTCTCTGTATATATTGATTAAAAATATATATTTAATTTTAAGAGTAAATCTATGGACCATCCCCATAGGTTTTGTTAAATACTATCCCCCCTAAAATAAAAAAATTTAAAAGTTTGAGCGAAGATATCTTGACAACCATCTAACTTAATTCAATGAACTTTTTTTATTTGAATTCTATGCATTCATAGAATTCAATAAAAAAAAGTTCATTGAATTTAGTCAGATAGTTGTCAAGATATCTTCGCACAAAGTTAGAGAAAAATCAAAACGTCTATCAAAATAAAAGCTGCGCCAAGATTTTTTTAAA
>QKWP01002489.1:0-15179 GCA_003550325.1 Gigaspora rosea | reverse complement strand
AAAAAAAAATAAATAAAAATATAAACAAAAAGAATACTATCATATACAACTCAGGAGACTTTTAAATTTTTTATTAATTGCTGTACACATGACTTTTTTATAATATCAGTACGCAAACTTTATCCCTTACAATAAAAAAATTAAAAAAATACACAAATAAAATTCTAACCTTATTAGGGAAGTGCAGTAAATTATGTGATTAGGGTTTACATAGGTCCTGACCCCCCTAGTGATAGGACTATTGACCAATCAAATTTTAGTATATTTAAAAAAAATTCAAAAACGTCTTTGACCTGAAAATAAGTTACCCCATAATCGACAAAAGTCGCTACATAGTAAAGTCTAAATTTTACTAGCAAATCGAAAAAAATCGATTAAGTAACCTTATTCAGCAGATCAAAATACACTTACCACAAAATTTTATAAGTATCAAAGAAGTTTTTATTAATTGACTTTTGATTTTTACGTTTGACGGAAAAATCAAAATTTTTTAAAAAATATATTTGCCCCACAATTGACAAACGTTGCTACATAGTAAAGTCTAAATTTTACTAAGCAAATCGAAAAAATCGATTAATTAACCTTATTCAGCAGATCAAAATACACTTACCACAAAATTTTCATAAGTATTAGAGAATTTTTTATTAATTGACTTTTGATTTTTACGTTTGACAAAAAAATATATTCGCCCTACAATTGACAAACGTTGCTACATAATAAAGTCTAAATTTTACTAAGTAAATCGAGAAAAATCGATTAAGTAACCTTATTCAGCAGATCAAAATACACTTATCACAGAATTTTCATAAGTATTGGAGAACTTTTTATTAATTGACTTTTGATTTTTATGTTCGATCGAAAAATAAAATTTTTAAAAAAATATATTTGATGAACACTTCAATATTATTGGCTATTTAGATATATATATATATATAGGATGTGATAGATGGCGGACCCCCCCCCTAGGAAATTACGTGATTTACTGCACTTCCCTTAATTATAGTGCAGTATAAAATTTTATATAAGCAATAGCGATATATAAAATTATAATTTTTTAGTAGAAGCATGTTATTTTTTAAAAAAAAAATTCTCACGTATATAAACTTGTATATTAAAATTCAAACAAGTTTTGTATATACGTACTAAGGCTCATTGCATATGGTAGCACTTGCAGAGCCTAGTATGTATGTACATATGCTATATACCGTACCCCTTGTTTTAATCCAAAAACGTAAAAACGCCTTTATACCCCTTTGTCACACTAAAAGATAAAATTTTTAGTTCTGAAAATAAGCTACCCCACGATCGATGATAGTTGCTACATAGTAAAGTCTAAATTTTACTAAGCAAATCGATTAAAGTTGTATAAGTAAACTTATTCAGAAGATCAAAATACGTATACCCTGAAATTTTTATATAAATCGGATAACTTGTTATTATTTGACTTTTAATTTTTATGTTCAACGAAAAAAAAATTTTTTTTTAAAAAAACATATACGTTGAGCGTAAAAATTAAAAGTCAAATAATAAAAAGTTATCCGATTTATATGAAGATTTCAGGGTATACGTATTTTGATCTTCTGAATAAGTTTACTTATACGACTTTAATCGATTTGCTTAGTAAAATTTAGACTTTACTATGTAGCGATTATAATCGATTAACTAAAAATTGTTTTATAAGCTAATCCCCGATTTTTTGTGTTCAAAATTAGCCAAAAAAGGTAGCTTATTTTTCGGGAATATAAGTAATACAATATATTTATTTATTGTATAAATTTACTTTTTAGCGATTTGTTTATTTATTTTATTTATTTATTTTTGTTTTTTTTGTATATTTCGAGGTCCTAGCTGCGCGATACAGTCGCGCTAAACCAAAAAAAAAATAAAAAATAATTAGAAATTTAAAATAATTTTAAAAAAAATTAATTCAAAAAAATAAAAAAAATCGTTAAAAAAAAAAGGTTTTAAAAAAAAAGTGAATAAAAAAAAACATGTTTGCTTTATTTATTTATTTATTTATTGTTTCCTGTGCATATATACAATATGGTGGGAATAAAAATTCTGGCCTTACTAAGAATAACTAAAAATTTACTTTTATTCCCACCATTGCATATATGCGCTATAGATACAATCTGTTATCTATTGCTAGTGCCGTATAAATACTATATGCCGTATTAGTAGTATTATTATACAAATAAAGATCTAACTTGTTATAAAAATCATCTTTGTTATACAAATAAACATCTGACTTTTTGAAAAATTACCAGTTGGTTGTACAAATCTAAACATACAACATATCGAAAATTTATATAATAAGTCTATACAAAATCAGATCTCAGTATTATATATATTCTTCGGGGTTCTACCCTGACTAAGGGAAATTTTGTGCCTTTAAATACATTTTAGAATAAGTGCTATAAGCGTTGATAAATATTATAATCTATAAGAGCAATATAAGCGGTATAAGAGGACCCCGAAAAACTCTGATACAACTCAGATCTGAGTTCGTATAATTTTAGCAATATTTTAGCCAAATAGATGTATAAAATAGAGCAAAATTAAAAAAAAATTACTATATAAAAATGCAACGTTTAATGAATTTTTATACAAAATTTCCTTTTTAGAATCATCTGAGTTGTATCAGAGTTCTTCGGGGTTCTGATATAAGCGTGATAAGCAGTATAATCGTTATAAGCGATATAATCATTATAAGCAGTATAAGTAATATAGGCGTTATAAGCAATATAAGTGGTACAAGCAGTAGAAACTATTCTAAATATTCAACTTCTTATGATAATAAAATACAAAATAAAATAATAATAAAATACAATAAAATAATGACTATTTATTCTATAACATTTCCATCCCCTTAAGAAAATTGACTCCGTAAATTCCTTCGCTAATCCTTCTAGTAAAGCAGTATAATTTTTAAAGAGAATTATATACTATCTAATTATAAAACATTAAAAGTGTTTCAAGATAAATAATAAAGCATTACAGTTTCTGTATCTAAGATTTTAAGTGTAAAGTATCAAATTTGTTAAGTCTTTGTTTATTGTTGTCTTTTCCGATTAATTGTTTTAATATTTGTCGCATACTGCGTGTAACTCCGAAGAAAGTGGCTCAAGTAGTCGTAATACATATATTTTCACGGCTCTGGTCCTTAGTTTCATTCACGACTTATAGTATGTGTTATGTCAGTCATAATCATAGTATAATTGCTACATTACACTAAAAGATCATGTGTACTATTAAATTTTAAATTTTTCCGATTAACACAGGTTAATTAACTTTAATTTTTTTTTCATTAGAACAAAGATCTTGGAACTGTCAAACCGTCATCGTTCTGGGAGTCCTTGTTTGGTCTAGGAGTCGACGTTCTTAAAGCTCGTAGACTTGTCATCGTATTTGGTGTCAGGTTCTTTAGTGATCTTTGTTTTTGAAATCGTCGTTTTTCGAGGTTGATGTATTCGTGCAATCTTGTCATAGGCAGGCTCGCATTGTGGAAGTAGGTGCCGGTTTTGTTATTCTTCGTCTTGTGAGGTTTAAATTGTAGTTCTACAAGGTTTTTTATTTGTGCAGTTTTTTCTTTCTTCTAGATTTCGCTTCGTCGTCAGTATTCTTGTGGTATTTAGATCTTGCCATTCGGGGAGCTTTCTTTCATTGGTGGAGCCCATTCTTCTAGGGTTCTCTTCGTTGTCTTCTGATATTTCAGTAGAGATAGATCTTGACGTTTGTGAAGCTCTGCAATTTGTCGTTTAAATCTTGGTAGTCTTTGCTTTGGGTCCTGTTTCTTTGTTTTGAAGTCGAGTCTTCGTCAGTCAGATATTTCTGATTGTCTCTACCTCATTAGATCTGTTTTGCTTGGTTGGTTTCTGTAGCTCTGCAGCTTTGGTAGTCTTGTCTTGCCTAAATTTTGCTGTTCCTGAGTTTTTATATCAAATCTTTGTCAGTATAGGGCGGCGTTCTATCTTTGTTGTCTTTTGCATTGGCGTCCTGGGGCTTGAGCTGGTCTTTTTCTGTCTATGACTAAGCATGATCTGTATCTTATTCTTCGTTTGTGATAGTGCCAATTCTGTTTAGGTTAAGTATTATTATTATTATGATTTTTTTTAAGTAACTTGGGATGCGTTTGTTAATTCATTCTAGTATTGGGTTTTGTTGGAACTTGTCTGGTTCTATGAGGCCTTGGGCTTGAGTCCTTTCATTAGTATCGTTACGTTAGGCGTTAGTACTATTGAAGTTAATTCATCTTTTCGGGGTCTTGGATTGGACGTTTAGAAAAGCTATGTCTGTGTCTTACAATATCGGATCTACTATTAACAATTTTGGGGTTCACTGGGTAGTAGGGTTGGTAAATGGGGTTTTTTTTGACTAATCAATTTTTTTTTCTTGCTTCAGAAATAGTAACACAAAGCAATCAGCTTCCCTTGATAAGACAGATGGTATTTTCCGGATTGGGATTCTTCGATTGACTTCCTCTTGTTTAGATCGAAGGTATAGGTAGATTAAATTCGGCAAAATGTATACGGCTTGGTTGTTCGAATGGGAACCTTCTTAGTCGATTTGGAGGTAAGACCAAAAGTTTATGTAGATACGATTCTTTAATTGGAGGTTGAAAAATGAATTGTTAAATTAGTTGATAATTTGAGGATTGGGTAATTAGAAATAATTATTTAGAATTAGATTTAGGACTAGGATTCGGGAATTAGGTATAGGATTTGGAGGTGTTGAATAGTTAGGGTGGAGCTTTGAATGAATGGGCTTTTGTAGTCTGTAATTAGGGATAGGTTCGGGGTAGGTAAGAACAGGTGTCTAAGGATCGGGTTTCATGGTTTGTAAAGTAAAAGCGGGTTTGGATAAAGTGGGTAGAATGTATTAAATTAAAATTGTAAATAAAAGTATAATTAAATAAATACATATAAATAAAGGAACTTTTTCGCTATAGCATATATTTTGTCATGTTTAAAAATCGGGAAATGGGTAAAATTTGTTGCTTCGCTCTGCGATAGCATATACGTCACAGGATGCCGTTAACTTCCTAATTTGGGGGTTTTAGCATTTAGAACCTTGGTTTTATCGAAATAAAGTATAAATCTAGTTGAGTGTCCTAAAAATATAAAAGTGTATTGATTCATTCAAGCATTCCTTGTCTCAATTTAGTTAAAATTGGTTTCCTTTCAATAAATAATATTTTAAACCTTTGCCTCAATTCCATTAGAATTGGTTTCCTTTTAATAAATAAAAAAAAATAATATTTTAAGCCTTTGCTTCAACTCAACAAGAGTTGAATTCAAAATAATATTGTTTACAAAAATTCTGTATCTAAAATAACTACTGTGTTTTCAAAAGATAAAATAAAATGTCCATTATTATTCCATTTTAGAATAATTCCAAAACCAGTTATCCAAAAAGAAAAGTCCATAAATAATTTTTAAGAGAGTAAGAAAAGTATTAATTTGTTTAAACAAGAAGTTTAGTGATTATGCTGCAAAGTTGAACTATAAGTGTCCATGTTTCAAGTGAAAAATAATAGTTGTTTTCCATTAAAAGACTAGAAATTGACTTCACTATTCCATTCTATTGTTGATAAAGTTGTTGTTTTTCTTGTTGTTGCTTTTGTTTTGAGAATCTTTTATATTGGCTCTTTTTCCAAAAATAATATCCTTTGGATATTCTGTTTCTAAAGAAGAATACCATAATGGAGGTAATATCCAACCGTTTTTAAATGTTTCCGCCAGAAGGCACCAAGTGTTACAGTAGGAAGGCCTTCTTAACTCCTTACTTTAACAACGACATGGCTACAGGGATCCTTTATCGGTTTATAGCGGTATCCAAGAGGTAGGTATAATTCTTTAGTCTGTAAGAAATTATACTCTTCTCTAAAGGCAGTTCATGATGGTATTCAACGAGAAATTATCGATTTTACTATAAACTTGGTGTTATTAAGATAAATAGTTTCTTTATTAATAATCTAAAAGAGGGCTATTCTTAGGTTTCTGTTCCTAAGAAATCCCAATACAAGATGTATAATAAATATAAAGAGAAGTGGGGTGTCTTGGTTTGGGTCTATTCTAGTCTATACTGACTAAGGAAAGTTCTGTGCCTTTAAATACATTTTAGAATAAGCACTATAAGCGTTAATAAATATTATAATCTATAAGAGCAATATAAGTGGTATAAGCGTTACAAGCAATATAAGTGTTATAAACGGTATAAGCGTTATAATTGTTATAAGCGATATAAGTATAATAAGCGGTATAATCGTTATAAGTAGGCCTTCGCACAGGCCTGGCCTACTCATGGGTACCTGTGGGTAGGACTACAAAGGGCTGGACTAGGGTATTTAGAGTATTGAATTCCAGGTAAGGGTAAGGCTTGAGACATGGGCCCTTACACAGACGGGTAGGATGAGGGTTAGGGTTCCGCAATTTGATTTGATCTTCAAATATTTGAATCAAATATTTGATCAAATTCAAATTCAAATTTGACTATATTTGATTTGATCAAATTCAAATCTGGTCAAATTTGATTTGATTTGACAAATAATTGATTTGATTTGAAAATTACTATTAAAAATTCAAATTCAAATCAAATTCAAATCCAAATATTTGAATCAAATCAAATTCAAATTAGGGTCAATTTGATTTGATCAAATTCAAATTGACCCAATATTTGATTTGATTTGAATTTGAGGAACCCTAGTGAGGGTAGTACTGCGGGTACCTGTTATATATATTTCACATGAATATCAGCTCATATAATTGGCTAATGTATGTTAATGTCGATCCATACCTGATACCTATTTTATTTAAGAAGTGCGTGAGTAAAGAACGTATGTGATTTGATGTTGATTGAGCTCTGATCTCGACCCATGCTTTGTTGATTATTGATTTTTGGTCAAGGTTGTAGCACGTAGCGTATAACCCTTGACCAGTGCTACTCTTCTTTTCTATCTGTTGACCCTTATTAACATGCAGAGTATAAAAAACATTATCCTAAACATTTAAAATCAGGTATTTGAGTTCACGAATATTTAACATTTAGTTCTCATTAGCCGCGTTAATTTGGCATTGCATGTAAAGAACATTTATTTATCTAAGTATTTTAAATAAGTATTCAACTTCATATATATTTACTAGTTAGTTTTATTTTATTCATATCAAAGCATCTATTACTTTATTAAGCCCATGGATACCCACGGGCTTTGAGAGCCGGGCTAGGGCATCGAGTTCTAAGCCCTAGGGTAAGTGTAGGGGCTTGAAGTCAAGCCCTTACACAAACGGGTAGGACTAGGGTAATTCTATTACCCGGCCCTACCCGGCCCATGCGAAGGCCTAGTTATAAGTGATATAATTGTTATAAGCGATATAATTGTTATAAGCGATATAAGTGATATAAGCGTTATAAGTGATATAAGTGTTACAAGTGGTATAAACTATTCTAAATATTCAACTTCTTATGATAATAAAATACAAAATAAAATAATACCGTAGGTTTCCGAAAATAAGCTACCTCCAAAAGAAGCTACTCCTGGATTTTCAGAAAAATTTTTAAAAAATCATTAAAAGTCACTACATATAAAACTTTTTTTTACTATGTAAACTTCAAAAGATCGAATAAGTAAAGTTGTTCAGCATAATGAAATACACTTATATTAAAATTTCATGGCATTTTGACAACTTTTTATTAGTACGTTTTTCAATTTTTCGAAAAGTTTAACAATCTGAAAATAAGCTATCCCCACTATTTTTTGTATAACTTTTGGCCAAAAAGGGTAGCTTATTTTCGGACAAATACGGTAATAAAATACAATAAAATAATGACTATTCATTCTATAACAATATATATATGATGTGATAAAGTGGGTCCCCTCCTCCCTCTAATAAATTACATGATTTAAAAAATCAGTGATTATAAAGAGGTATATTCTTAATAAAATTGATAAAAAAATCAAAATTTTTTGGTGATAGTGATTATGAGTGATTTGTGACTATATTGAGGTTTTTTACTATATTTAAGTCTATTGCACAATATTGGGTGCTTATATAGAGGTGTGACTATATAGACTGTGATTATAAAGGGGTCAGACTATAATAACTAATGAACTAATTGTTTAATATTACCTACTATGAGAACACTATTTTTATTTTACTATTCTCAAAAAAATTTTAATAAAGAACAGTAAAAATTTTTTACTGCACACAAATTTAAAACAGTGTTTTCATGAGTACTCAGAGAACACTAATTTGAACACTGGTTATAGCTTAAAAGTTTGCTTATAAAACCTCTTTAGAGGTTCTAACAAAAAATAATTTACGCTAAATTTTAGTATAAAATACTCTCTAACTCTAATCTCTTACTCTAACCCTAATCCTAATATTACGTAGATTTTGTTTTTATAAATTTTTATATATTGCATGGATATGGGATTTGCAAAACAATTAATTAATACCCATGTTTATACACTAGTATAGATTTAGAAATTTTTTTAAATAATATATATTTCATAAATATTTAATTTTTTTGCATAATTTCGAAATTAAAAAAGTATATTGTAATGAATTGAATATGTTTTTTTTTTAACTTGTACCCAACGCTCTTGTTATGCAATCCTCCATTTGAGCTACCTCCACTATGTACTCATTTCAGATAAGCCATCCGGCTTGCCTTACGCCGCCCAAATGACTCCCTGGGTCCTTTTCTCCCGTGGTGTTTCACTTCTCGTCGATGGAGCTTCGGCCACTTGGAAAGTTACTATGATAAGGCTTCCGCTGGCTTGTCTTTTGCTGCCCAACTATGGGTATGCGCCGTATTATTATACTTCCAGCAGAGATGGCTGATCTTCTACCCTATTGGTACGTTATGTTACATGAAAAACGCCGCTACAAGTTTATGAAATATCTGTGGCCTTTTACTACGTCTTGTGACTTCGGTTATTTCCAAATCAGTTCTGACTATCAAATTCAAATTACCGCCAAGCGGAATTGAACCGGCAACCTTCAAATGGAGACCTGGGAGCATAACCGCTATGCTATCAACCCGCATGTCAGTATAACGAATTGAATAATTTTAAATTAAATATTTATTGAACTTATATATAAATTTTAATTATTTCGAATTATCTCTAATCATTTTGAAATATTTTTATAAAATATAATTTTCAATAAATACTATATAACATAATAAATTAAATACTTTAGTTTAATTTAAAATATAAATAGAATTTCTATACTTTCAAAAAAATATAAATATGATTAAAAACTTCTTTATTTTTTTCATAAAAAATTTTATTTCCAAATATTTTTAAAATTTTAAATCAAATTGAAATTATTATAATTTTAGAATATAAATTCCACTATTTTTCTTTAAATATCAAATATAATCCTAATCTTATAAAATGTCTAGCTTCAAATGTTCTATCTGTGATTATACTTTTATATTACAAAATGAATTGAGTAAATATATGTTCTTGTGTCTTAGTACTGTTAAAGATGTTCCAGTTTTTGTCAAAAGTACTAAAAGTTTTCGCAAGTCTTCACTTTTTGATGAATTGCCTCAAGATGATATTAATAAAAACCAATTAGATATTGGATATTCCTCTAAAACCTCTAAAAAAATTTCATTTAATTGCCAATCCAGATAAGATCAGCAATATTTCTATATTTAGAATTGGAGCAAAACAAATACATAAACAAGGTAGTACAAAATCTGGATCAGGCCTGTATATATAAAATTTTTATATGATTTAAAGAATTTTAAAGACGTTTTTACTCATATCTTCTTATCTACTGGTCCGATTTTAATGAAATTTTACTAGTAGATGCCAGTGTTGTTACTAGCTTTAAGTCCAATAAAAAATCACTAGTCCTAGCCCTCATGTTCAATTGGACATATGGCTAATTGACAAATGGCTAATTAACTTTAGTTGTTGTCCACATGTCCAATTGACCAATTAGCTATATATCCAATTGGACATAAAGGCTAGGGCTAATTGAACATATATATCTTGTCCAATAAATATCTTTATAATTAATAATATATATATATTTGTAATAAAATACTTTGCACAGACTATTTACTATTTAAAATATATAATTTTTATATAAACTTGTGAAAATAAGCTTTGAAAAAAGCACAAACTATCTTTAAGATTATATAATCAACTATTAGAGTCTTAAATCAAGAACATTTGGCTTATAAATATTAATATCAAATTGTTATTATATATACAGTTTTTAATCCAAACACTATTAAATTCTTTTTAAACCAAACATATCTTCTAGAACATTTGTAAATTTATTATAGAGTTCAAATTTAGCTAATAATAACTCTTTGAGAACCAAATCTAAAAAATTTTTTACATATAAAAAATCCTTAAAGAACATTTTTAATAGCATAGAGAAAGTTAACTGTATATATATCCTATTAACAAAATATATAAATAATAATATAGTAAAAATTGTTTAATAAAAAGAAATAGTATTTAGAATATGTTATTTATAGAGCAACCCTTGATAAAAATTTGTTTTTTGTAGTTATATAGTTTCGTTGTATACCTCTGTAGAATTAATTATATAGTAATATAGAAGTAAAATAGAAAATAATCAATTTAATTAATAATGTGTATATAATATTAGTTATTATACATAAAAATAAATAATTTTGAATAAGTTAAAAGAAGATTATATTATATAACTTGATAATTATAAAATACTGTAATTAATTTGCAGTTAATTTTGTATATACAAAAATAAAAAATAAAAGTAATTATTCTTTTTTCACTGAAAGTAATATTTTTATATATAGTCGCACTCCCATATAATCACACCCTTGGGACTCAGAAATTTGGTGACTATGTAGAAATGCGACAATATAAATTTTTTCTATAAAATCACTTTTATATAAAAAATAAATTATAGTGAATATATAGAATTATAAAATTTGTAAGATTTAGTTAAACTTCAACATCGATTTTCTCGATAACCAATAATTATAAAAGGCTCAAATTTTTTTCATATATAGTATCCATATTTATTTATAATATATTAAAATTCCAACTGAATTGGATCAATAGTTCTTGAGAAATCGCTTGTATACGATAGTCAATTTTTTTAAAAAAATTGATTATCGTATACTAGTAATATCTCAAGAACTAACTATCCAATTTAGCTGAAATTTTAAAATATTATAAAGGAATATCGATATTATTTATGATATAAATTTTAGCCTTTTTGAATTAATGGTTATCGAGAAAATTGATAAGTCTTACGAATTTTTTAGAACATATAAAATCGTAAGACTTAATCAAACTTTGGCATCAATTTTTTCGATAACCTATATTAAAAAAGGCTCAAATTTTTACTATAAACAATAGCTATATTCCTTTATAATATACTAAAATTTTAGCCAAATTGGATTGTTAGTTTCTATGATATTGCTTGTATATGATAATTAATTTCTTTTAAAAAATAGACTATTGTTTACAATCAATTTCTTAAGAACTATCAATCCAATTAAGCTAAAATTTTAATATAGTATAAAGGAATATAAATTCTATCTATAGTAAAAATTTGAGCCCATTTTAATTATTGGTTATCAAGAAAATCGATATTGAAATTTGATTAATCTTATGAATTTTTTGTTATACTGTTAGTAAATTCACTATTAAAAATGTGATATCATAGACAATTGTTATTATTTAAAAAGTTTTAAAATTTAAAATTGTGATTTTATAGAAAATTGTGCTTTTATAAAAATAAATTATTTATATTTGTTTGTAAAATTTGGAGATAGTGCTTATATAGTAATTGTGACGTTATAGAAAGAAATTTAATATAAATATAATTGGGTCCAAACTTTTAAGTAATTAAATAGGAAATGTGACTATGGGGGAGGTGACTATATAGGAGTGCAACTATATAAGTATTTGTTTTTGGCTTATAGTACATATACCAGAAACAGAGTAATATGTAATATTATAAAGTATATACTAGAAACAAAATAATATTTAATGTAGCAGATTAAAATGAAATTATAATTGTCTGGAGCGTAGCGATGGACACTCAATTTTTACGCACTATTTGATACAAAAGTTGTGTTTTTGATGCATTTTGATTCTGAAAAATTTTTTTTGATGCATTCCCTAATTTATTATAAACAAATATGTCAATAACGTAATTTGGAAATTTTTTGTCTGTCCCAGCGCATGACGCGTGATTGCATGCCTGTTTTGAACAACAAAACTGGTATTGATTAAAATACGGTAATAAGACATTCTTATAATTGGCTGATTTAAATTAATTTCCCGGGTACCTTATTTATACACTTTAGAGTAACAAACTTATTATATAAGTAACTGCGCGATGTTGTCATGCAAAACCAAATAGGAGGACTTTCTCGCAATTGGTCAATTTTATACAATTGAATTTATATAGTTTAGAGTACTTTTACGCCCTAACATAGTAAATTTTTTTTAAAAAAAAATGTAACCGTCGTTTTATTATACTACAGAAGACTCTTTGCAAATGAAGCTTTAAGTATCTTATGTATCCCTGGGATTTACTCATTTTAGGTACACTTCACTTAGAGACGGTTTTTAAGCTAGGAAATTAGAAATGTATAATAAATAAGTTATATGTATTAAAGCTTCTATTTAACTCACAAAGAGTAACTATTTTGAAAAAAGGCTTAAATATATACATAGTAACTTTACAATAATATTAAAATAGATTACAACACTTGAAGCTTTACTTAAGTATAAAGAAACGTTTGGTAAGTAGTTTTATATTTCGGGATCTTGAAAATTAACAAGTCCAGAATTGTTTTTTTAATGTTATTTAAGGACGCAATAAAAAAACTTATGTTTATTATTATTATTTTTTTAAGCAATAAATAGGTTTACTTTATTCATTCGTGGTTTATTTAAGATAGCTTTTTTATGTATTGTGGAGATTATACTTTTTTTGTTCGACGTTTGATAAAAAATTTTCATTTATTGTAATTTTATATGGCGATAGATATATATTATAATTTCTATCTAAATTAAATCATATTGAGTCATTTTAGTCTACTTCTAATTATTAAGTTGTCATTATATAGTATAATTTATGCTCTGGACTTACATCGGTTCCCGATTCCTAGTATAAAATCTTAAAAATTAAATTTTTTTGGGATGCATTTTTTAGGGTTAGGGGTTAGGGTTAGGGTTCATTTTTATAATAAACAAGTATTTGTTGGTTTTAGAAGGTTAGCAAGTTAAGTAGAAAATATAAATTTTATTTTAAATTATAATCTGTAAAATATTATATTTTAAGATATACAATACATTAAATATAATAAAACTTAAATTCTGTATTTAAACTTTATATTATATAGCTACAATACTAATGAAATTTTAAAGCAATATTGTATTTAAATAAGCCATATATATTAATAACTTTAAAAACTCTTCAATTAAGTATTTTCAGAAGCTTTTTTATTTAATTAACTAAATATTATCAAATAATATACTAATTAATTTCTTATTTAAATTTTTATTATATTGATTTAAGTTTCTTTAAGTACATAAATTAATAGATTAGAGCTCAATTTTTAATTGATTAAAAAAAGTTTTAACTAGAAAGTAGATTTATTATTGTGATAGACTTGTCTGCTTGATTCAAATTTTATTATCTGAATTTATATAATAAATTATTAGCAAGAATTGCTTTAATTAATTATAGTATTTATATATTTTTAAAGAAAATTATAGATAGCGACCCATCGCCATGGCGACCCTCATATGATCGGCCAATCACATTAAAGATTGATGATCATATAAATAAAATTTTTTTTTTATTTATTTGTTTTTTTTTATTTTTAATATTTTTAATACTGTATTTATTTTTTAGAACCTTCGTCGCTTAGAGCCTTGACTTTGAATAAAGGTATGGCCGTTCTTCAATTTTTTTTTTTTTCTTTTTTTTTTACTACAGTACTAACGTTCTTACATTCTTTTCTTTAGAACGAATATAGTACGAATAGAACATGCTAGAAAGAACGTAGCACAGTAGATAGTTTTTTTTTTATATTATTTTATTGCATTACTAATGTTCTTACGTTCTTTTTATTAGAATGGATGTAGCACGGTAGTTGGATAGAATGGACATAGCATGGTAGACGTAGTACAGTCATAGTAAAATTTTTTTTTTAATTAATTTATTACAGTACTAACGTTATTATGTTCTTTTCTTTAGAACGAACGTAGTACGATTGGAATGTGCCAAAACAGACGTAGCACAGTAGAGATAGTTTGTTTTTTTTTTATATTAGTTTATTACATTATTAACGTTCTTATGTCCTTTTCTTTAGAACAGACGTAACAAGAACGGACGACGTAGCACGGTCATGGCGGTAGAAATTTTTTTTTTTATATATATATACTAACGTTTTTATGTTCTTTTCTTTAGTACGACTAGACGTGCGTGCTAGAACGAAACGTAGCATGGTCACGGTAAATTTTTTTTTTTTATATATATATACTAATGTTCTTACGTTCTTTCCTTTAGAACGAACATAGTACGACTAGACGTGCGTGCTAGAATGAGACGTAGCACAGTCATGGTAAATTTTTTTTTTATATATATATATATAGTACTAACGTTCTTACATTCTTTCCTTTAGAATGAATGTAGTATGACTAGACAAAATAAACTTAGCATGGTCATGGTAATTTTTTTTTTATATATATATATACAGTACTAAAGTTCTTACGTTCTTTCCTTTAGAACGAACATAGTACTAGACGTGCGTGCTAGAACGAACGTAGCACAGTCACGGTAATTTTTTTTTATATATACAGTACTAACACTTACGTTCTTTCCTTTAGAACGAATGTAGTATGACTAGACATGTGTGCTAGAATGAACGTAGCACGGTCACGGTAAATTTTTTTTATATATACAGTACTAACGTTCTTACGTTCTTTTCTTTAGAATGAACGTAGTACGACTAGACGTGCATGTTAGAATGAACGTAGCACAGTCACGGTAATTTTTTTTATATATACAGTACTAACGTTCTTATGTTCTTTCCTTTAGAACGAATGTAGTACGACTAGACGTGCGTGCTAAAATGAACGTAGCATGGTCACGGTAAATTTGTTTTTTTTTTTATATATATATATAATTAGTACTAAC
>QKWP01002488.1:26013-43966 GCA_003550325.1 Gigaspora rosea | reverse complement strand
AAGTACTTGAATAATTATTAGAAAGGAACGAAGTTTAATGTAGTTGCACAAATGTAATTAATAATAAAGCAAGTTTTTAATAAAAAAGCAGGTTTTATCGTTATACTGCTTTAAAAGTAACTCTACGTACGATAGGTTTGTTTTTTATTTGACTTTTTTTTTTTACTTTTTAATTACGCGACATGCGTGGGGACAGACAAAAAATTTCAAAGTTGCACTTTTGATAAAATTTCTATAAGATGTACAAAGATGCATCAGAAAAGATACGTTTTTTGGGCAAAAAGCATCAAAAATGTAACTTTTGTATCACTTGCATAGACACTAACTGACCGTCGCTACGCTCCGGCCAATGAAATGTTTTTCATAGCGCATAACAATTATTTCCCGATTTAATATATTTTATATTACACTATAGTGACGAAAATATATATATATTATACAAAAAAAAAAGAGAAAAAAAACCAAGTACCACAGCCGAATTATCACTACAAATGCCAAATTTAAAAAAAAAAACAAAAAAAAGAAAGCACCATGTTCACGAAGTACCACGTCCACACTATGTTCACGAAACGAAGTACCACAAAACGAAGTACTACGAAATGAAGTACTATGTCCACAAAACACCACATACACAAAACGTTCACGAAACACCACAGTTACGAACAACTTCCACAAGGCTCCACAAAGCACCATATCCGCCCTTCTTGATTCAGGTATCCACATTCGATCAATTCCCGTATCAATTTTATCTACAATAAAAGAATTAGTATCAAAAGCAAAAGAACGCAAAGACATAAAAAACTAAACTAGAAACGAAAAGAATACCGTACCATGGTGTTTTTGCAAAGAGCTCTGCCAATGTTTTTTCTCTTTTGGAGCCAAAGTAGTGATTTTGCGTAAAGCTTCCTTTAATACCTTTTCTTCTTCTGAACCAAGATCCGAAGCTCAAAAAAAAGACAAGACTAAATACCAAAAAAAAAAACTGTGGTGTTTTTGCAAAGAGCCTCTGTTAACGACTTTTCTCTTTCAAAGCCAAGACTAGGGTGTAAGAAAGCCAGAGTAGTAGTGGTGTTCTTGCATAGACTTCCGCTAACTCTTTTATTTTTCTGAATAAGGTTCGAAACAAGTAAAAAATTAGTGTTCTCAAACTCAAAAAGTGAGGAGAAAAAAAAAATACTGCATCCTAACTTAATAGTTCTATTCCAGTTTCTGATCAAAAAAAGAGGTCAAGAGCTATATACAGTATTAGTATATGTATTTATACAAAAAAAAAAAAACAGGAATCACGCTACATCCAAACCTGTCAATAATCCCGGTTTCACGCCAAGCCCAAGTTCAGAAAGGAAAGACCTGTAGGAAAATTAAACTTAATTAATTTAAAAAACATAACGATAAAAAGAGAAGATAAAAAATAAAAAATAAAAAAAAACCCATACCAAACAACATGCCCGGTTTCAGGTTTAGTTCTAACATTCCAAATCACACGCAGTCTGTAGCACCAAACGACATGCCCAGTTCCAGGTTTAGTTCTAACATTCCAAATCACATGCAGTCTGTAGCGTAAAAAAAAAAAATAAAAAAGGGAAAAAAGGGAAAATACACGACGACAAGTAGTTCAATTTCCCAAATCAACGAATAGCTATAAAAAGAACAAAGCAGTTACTAAAAAATAACAAAAAAAAAACCGCCGAAAATATTGTACTTACTGGCAAATTGCAAGCCCTGTTTCCAGTAAAAAGCTATAGAGCAAAAAGAGTTAGTTATTATATAAAAAACAAAAAAAAAATACCTATCCCATAACAACAAGAAAGTTAGCAATTAAATGTCGATTTGTCTGTGCCTCTGCTACCTAATAGCAACAGTACTTTTTTACGTTTCGAGGTTGGGAGGTTATTTACTGCTGCTTCGTTAACTTTTAAATCCAGAAGTTCTGTTATAACGTTCAAGTTAGTAACGCCAAAAAAAAACAAAAAAAAACAATTACCGATTATTTGTAATTGCCAATCTTAAAAATGATTGGCAGGGTCGTCATGGCTATTTTATTTTTGCCTAAAAAAATAAATAAATAAATAAAAAGTGGAAAAAAAATTTTTTAAAGAAAAAAAAATAAAAAAATATACATATATATATAAAATCAAAAAAAATCAAAAAAAAATCCAATCTTTGCAAAGATTACTAATTGCGCATATTTATAAATAAAAATCTGCGAAGATTTTAAAATTTTTAACGTGCTAAGTTTCGATTTGTATGCAGAACCTTAATTTGATGATCTGCTTAAATCGTTATTTATCGATTCAAATATATATGATAATAATCAATTAGCAGATATATAACGATTTATATTTAATTAAGATATATATCGATTATAGATATATATCGAGTTTTATCCAGTTTATCGATATATAGTGTTTATTGTTTAATCGATATAAAACGATTAATAGTTATATATCGATTAGTATCTATCTAAAAAATTCCCAATGTAGCAAGCCCACAATCATAAAAATCCAATCACAGGATCCAGAGATCAGAATAAATTGGGTGGCAATCAATTAATCAACAATCACTTCACTGACATAACATTTCTCTGACAATTATTCACCGACAAGTTTATTTTACCGACAGTTTATTTCACCGAAGCTCATTTTACCAACACAGTAATTTTGGTCATTTTCATTAGGGTCAGGGTAGAATTAGGTAGAATTAGGGCTAAAGTTAGGGTGCTTTTTGATAAAAAACTTGTCGGTGAAATGAACTTTGGTGAAACAAACTGTCGGTAAAGTGAACTTGTCGGTGAGTATTTATCGGTAAAATGTTATGTTGGTAAAGTGATTGTCGGCGAAATAATACGAACCCGAATAAATTTGTGTTACTATAAATGGTTTATAATTTTTTAATAAATTATAAAACTTTTATAGTAACATATATCTATTCTGATCTTAGGATCCCGTAATTAAATTTTAATGATTTTGGTTTGCTAGAATCCTCTCATTGAGAGGATCATTTTGGTAGTTTAATAATTAATTTGATCTAGTAAATTAAAAGTTATTAATTATTAAATATTGTTAATAAATCTATAATTTTGGTCAAAAATAATTTTGTAACTTCGGCCAGAATTATGAAATTTTGGTCGAAATTATACCTGATACTTCAGCTGACCCTTCCACCCCCTGAAATTAGCTGATTTCTGAAAGCCCTCTAACCAGTATGCTTTGTATTCCTTAAAGTCTTATAATAAAAAGGAACCTTCTTTTTCTGCTACGTTCGTTTCTGCAATTCCTACTACGTCTATGTGATTTTTCTTTGCCCAATCTGCTAATGCTTCTAATTTAAGCTCTTTACTCTTTAATTATTCTTTAATCTGTTGATGTTGTGGCATGCTATTCTAATTCTAATATCTTTTTGTTATTTAATTTGCTCTACTAATGACCTATTAACCTTCTTTTTAACTTCTAGTTCTTTCTTTTTTTTTGATTTTTTTTGACTGTTTTTTCAATATTTTCCTCCTGTTTTCTTTGTTTTTCTCTTAATTTCCTATAATAATATCCCTACTTCTTTTGGTTTTATATTCTCCTTCATACTTCTCTTGTTCCTTTTCTGTAACTACCTGATGACTTGACTGAATGTTCTGTAGTTGGCTTCTTTGTGAAGGCAGCCAATTCCCTACCGCCAAATGCTTCTTTTGTACAACCTTCGCAACTATCAGGAGTGGTTTGGTACCTCTTTCTCTTTTTTGGGTATCTTCTATTCTTTTGAACTGTTTGCTTCTATTTTCTCCAAGCATTATAGGACTTCTTGTAACTTTCTTCAAGTATTTTGTTGTATGATATTCCTTCTTTTCTTTAGTGCTGTTCCTTTTGTTTTCGCCCTGATAGCTCCTATGTCTTAATTGCTCTGTAGTTTCGTTTTCTTTATTGTAAGAGAAAGCTTCCTTTTTCTCTTTAGTTGTGTTCTTCTGGTTTATTTTGGATGGGGTTTTAACAATTACACAGTTTGTCCTTTTTCCATTTTCGGAGTTTAAAAAAAATCATTTTTATTTCTCTTTTCTGTAAGCACACTTTGTTTTTTTACTTTATTGACTCCTATATTTTCTTTCTAGAAAAAAGTGTATTACCATAATTGATTCTTATATTTCCCGCTTTGAGCATGTCTCTTCATTGTCAAAGTAAACAAAAACTGAGCCTCTAGGATTTGAATTACTATTGATCAGGTATAAACTAACTTTGCCTTGACTTGTTTTAATTGGTGGAATAATAATACCTCTACTGTATTTCTGAATAAATCCTTCATTATTAGTCTATATTTTCTTCTATTCACTAGAACTTCTTTTTTGCTATCTCCTTGAAAGACCCTTATGAGTTTCCTTCCTATTGGTAAAGACAGTATAAAGACCATGTATTATCTAGTATACATTTGCTTCTTCTATTTCTTAATACTATACTGACTATTGCCTTTTTTTAAAACTATTACTAATCCAGGTAATACTTGTTATTTTACCAAATCGCCTCATTAAGGTTTTGATTTGGCAGTTGTTATAGTTGGGCCATAAGGTAATGGGCCCTATTCCTAGAAACTTTTTTTTGTTATATCTAAAATTTTTTTAAATGTTAATATATTTTTATAAAATTTTATATATAAAATTTATAATCTATTTATTATTTAATAATATATAAATTGTATTACATTTATATATAAAAAAATTTTTTTCTAATAAGCTTAAACTTTGTAGAATTGGGTTAAAATTTGACCATTAGCTCCTATTTCTAGAAATCTAATATAACTATTCTAAAAAAATTAAAAAAAAATTTAGAAAGTAAAAATTTTTTTTATATTATTATTTTTTATGTTTTGTTTTTTTTTTTGTTTTTTTTTTGCTGCTCTCTGTTATTTTTTTGCTCTTATTTCTTAAGTTTTTGTTGTTTAATATTTATTTTATCTTGTACTATATTTCATATCAGCTGATTTACAAAATTAGATAATAAGTTTTGATCTACTAATCCGTTTTGAATAGTTTTGCTACCAAAATGTTCATCTCAATGAGATGATTCTAACAAGCTCAAAGTCGTTAAAATCTGATCACAGGATCCCAAGATCATTATGATTTTGTACTATTTTATTAGTAAATTTTGAATTATATCAGCAGATCGGCGTAATTGTCGATAAACTGTTACACAAAAATTTGCTCCTAAGTAACGTTGAAAAACTAACAAACGAAGCACTTGTTACAACTAACAAAAGAGCCTTTTTGATACCTAGACAAGTTAAAAAACCAATAAAACTTAATAAAAGAGCTATGCTAAGCTGTAGAAAGAAGTACTTTTATCGTTTGTTGAAATATTTGGGTGTTTTAGGATGGGTTGGGCATTGAGAAATGGGTTGGTAACTATCAAGGGTAAATTCGGAAGCTAATTTTCAAAAAATAGCCTTTTTAATATACTTTTGGCTTATAATTAAATACATGAATTCGTAATTTTCTACGTACTTAATTATAAATACAAAGCTGGTTAAAAAGGCCGTTTTTGTGAAAATTCGTTTTGTAATAAATTTTCGCATAAAATTTTTTTGATAATCCTCGATCATGATTGGTCGAGCTGACATGTTACACCGATTCACCGATATGTATATAAAGTTTACTAATAAAATAATAACAAAATTGTAACGATCTTGGGATTTTGTGATCAGATTTTAGCGATTTTGAGCTTGTTAGAATCGTCTCATTGAGACGAACATTTTGGTAGCAAAATCATCTAAACGGATTAGTAGATTAAAACTTATTATCAAATTTGTAAATTAGCAAATTTGTCTTTTAAAATTGCTTCAAAGGCTAGAGATCTGACTCAATGAATAATATATTCAAATATTCACTGAATATTCGAATATTCGAATATTCACTGAATATTCGAATATTCGAATATAAATTTTTTCACTGAATGAATATTCGAATATTTAAAATTTCACTGAATATATTCATTGAATATTCATTGAATATATATATATATACTGTATATATAATTTTATAATTTTATTTGAGTAAATCTATGGACCATCCCCATAGGTTTTGTTAAATACCATCCCCCCTAAAATAAAAAAATTTAAAAGTTTGAGCAAAGATATCTTGACAACTATCTAACTAAATTCAATGAACTTTTTTTTATTTGAATTCTATGTATTCATAGAATTCAAATAAAAAAAAGTTCATTAAATTAGTCAGATAGTTGTCAAGATATCTTCACACAAAGTTAGAGAAAAATCAAAACGTCTATCAAAATAAAAGCTGCACCAAGATTTTTTTAAAAATTTGAGCAAAGATATCTTGACAACTATCTGACCAAATTCGATGAACGTTTTTTTATTTTAATTTTATGCCTTTATAGAATTAAAATAAAAAAAAATTCATCGAATTTGGTCAGATGGTTGTCAAGATATCTTTGCTCAAAGTTTTAAAAAAATCTTGGCGCAGCTTTTATTTTGATAGACGTTTTGATTTTTCTCTAACTTTGTGCGAAGATATCTTGACAACCATCTGACTAAATTCAATGAACTTTTTTTTATTTGAATTTTATGAATTCATAGAATTCAAATAAAAAAAAGTTCATTGTATTTAGTCAGATGGTTGTCAAGATATCTTCGATCAAAATTTTAAAATTTTTTATTTTGATTGGAAGGATGGCATTTAACAAGACCTATGTGGATGGTCCATAGATTAGCTCAACTTTGAGCAAAGATATCTTGACGACCAACTGACAAAATTCGATGAATTTTTTTTTATTTTAATTCTATAAAGGCATAGAATTAAAATAAAAAAAAGTTCATCGAATTTGGTCAGATGGTTGTCAAGATATCTTTGCTCAAAGTTTTAAAAAAATCTTGGCGCAGCTTTTATTTTGATAGACGTTTTGATTTTTCTCTAACTTTGTGCGAAGATATCTTGACAACCATCTGACTAAATTCAATGAACTTTTTTTTATTTGAATTTTATGAATTCATAGAATTCAAATAAAAAAAAGTTCATTGTATTTAGTCAGATGGTTGTCAAGATATCTTCGATCAAAATTTTAAAATTTTTTATTTTGATTGGAAGGATGGCATTTAACAAGACCTATGTGGATGGTCCATAGATTAGCTCAACTTTGAGCAAAGATATCTTGACGACCAACTGACAAAATTCGATGAATTTTTTTTTATTTTAATTCTATAAAGGCATAGAATTAAAATAAAAAAAAGTTCATCGAATTTGGTCAGATGGTTGTCAAGATATCTTTGCTCAAAGTTTTAAAAAAATCTTGGCGCAGCTTTTATTTTGATAGACGTTTTGATTTTTCTCTAACTTTGTGCGAAGATATCTTGACAACCATCTGACTAAATTCAATGAACTTTTTTTTATTTGAATTTTATGAATTCATAGAATTCAAATAAAAAAAAGTTCATTGAATTTAGTCAGATGGTTGTCAAGATATCTTCGCTCAAAGTTAGAGAAAAATCAAAACGTCTATCAAAATAAAAGCTGCGCCAAAATTTTTTTAAAACTTTGAGCAAAGATATCTTGACAACCATCTGACCAAATTCGATGAACGTTTTTTTATTTTAATTCTATGCCTTTATAGAATTAAAATAAAAAAAAGTTCATCGAATTTGGTCAGATGGTTGTCAAGATATCTTTGCTCAAAGTTTTAAAAAAATCTTGGCGCAGCTTTTATTTTGATAGACGTTTTGATTTTTCTCTAACTTTGTGTGAAGATATCTTGACAACTATCTGACTAAATTCAATGAACTTTTTTTTATTTGAATTCTATGAATGCATAGAATTCAAATAAAAAAAAGTTCATTGAATTTAGTTAGATGGTTGTCAAGATATCTTCACTCAAACTTTTAAATTTTTTATTTTAGGGGGGATAGTATTTAACAAAATCTATGGGGATGGTCCATAGATTTACTCATTTTATTTATTTTTTAATAATTTATTTGCAATTTTATTGGCTAATTTAAGTAAGGTAGTTATATAATTTTTTAAATTGAAATATATTTAATATTCAATAAATATTCAGCGAATATTCGAATATTTATTCAAAATTTTGAATGAATATTCGAATAATAAAAAATTAAACGAATGAATATTTGAATACTTATTTTTTGAACGAGTCAGACCTCTATCAAAGGCTTCAAAGGTTACTATAGTGGTAAATATGGTTCTATAGTTATACAAATGGTTAATTTTATACAATATGATATATTCTAACTTATTCATTTGTATTCACATGACTTGTTTGAAAAAATTTGTATTTAATAGTTTGTTGTGACAAAAAATAAAAATTTCTAACAATAGAGGTATTTCTAGAAATAGGGCCCATTACCTTAGAGATAGAGTATATGTTTTCATGATTTCTGTTGCTTCTTTTTCTGCTTTTATCTTGTCATCTATATGCATTGGGCTAGTCTGTTTTATATCTTTTTTTCCCCTGAATTCTCTTTCACCTTCATGGGTTCTATTTTAATTTTTTTTTTATTAAACTTTCTTCGCTTGCTTATCTATTATCTTTTTTTTCTTTCTTGCTGAGGGTGTTTTTTATCTCCTGTGTACCATAATTACTTGTACTATACTCTATTAGTAAAAGAGCTTCTATCTTTTCTTGTCTTTTATTCTTTTCTGTTTTCTCATCAATTTTATTACTTGAGTCTTCTTTTTGGATTTCCTTTAGCTGTTTTTTTTAAGATTTTTGAATAATTTTCCAGTAGTTGTCTAATGATACATATTTCTTCTGCTAATATTTTTTAAATTGTTCTGCAATTTTAGAGTCTATGACCTGTGGTTTTGTAAAATTCTTCCTTAAATAATCCATTGCTGTTCATACTCCCAGCCTCAAGGCTTGGCAACCTCTTTTTAAGAACCTAATTTTCCAGTCTGAATCTGAAACCTGATTGAAGTTTATTGATAATCTATATACCCGAGTTGTTTCAATACTATGCTTTATTCGATACTAATATAAACAAATATATGCTATCTATTTTCTTAGTTGTTTATTGTTGATCTAATTAATTGTTTGTTTGTTTACTTGATTTGTAATTTCTGTAAACTTACACGTTTTGGAATTGATCTGTAATACAGGGTTTAGCGATTTCCCCACTTTTTGTAAAATTTATATTCAAAAAATTTTAATTTCTCATATTTGTGCTTTAAAGCTCTTTTTTTCATTTTTTTTGTTCTATTAAGCTCTAGTTTAATTTTCGTTTCCTTCTTCTTTGCTTAGTGGTGATTTTAGTTTTTTCTAATAACTTTCACGTTTTCTGAGCTTTACTCAATTGTTTTTGTTTTTTTTCCAATTCTAGAAATAGGGATCAGTGGAAGAGTTTTTTTTACAATGTTAAAAGTTCTAATTTATGATATATTTTTGAAGTTAATATAAATAAATATACACTTACAAAGTACTTTTACTAATGCCCTTTAACTATTTAACCCTCATTCAAAATTTCAATAGTGCAGTATAAAATATCCACTGTACCAAATTTGATCAGAACACTATAAAGCATCCACTTTTATATAAAAATATGTGTCAAATTTAATAAAGATACTATAAAGCATCCAATTTTATATATAAAACAGATGCCAAATTTAATGAGAACACTATAAAGTATTTATTTTTTACTAGATGCACCAAATTTAGAATAATAATACAAAATAATTGGTTTTATTGGTTTAATCATGTAGATCAGTGCCAAATTTTTGTTTTATATATAAAATAGACAAAGTTTAAACTGTTATAATACTGTTAAAAATAAAAATAAAAATAAATCCTCTTTTAGAAATATAGTTTGGGTTAATTTGAAAGAGGATTTTTTGATTTAATAAATTTTTATGAAGTTTTAAAATTTTTAAACCAACTAATAAACATGGATATCTTTTGCTGTCCCGTACTAAAGCAATCAGATTTGTATTTTTTTGTAATATATTTTAGCTAATGCTTTCATATTTTTAATTCAAAAATTTTTTTTAAATTCAGACGATTAAAAAGTTAGCAACTAATTAGGGCGCTGGCATTTATTAGGTAATATTTTAGGGGTGAGGTGAGGGGGTCAAGCCAAATCTTACCTTGTACTGTATATAGCACAAATAAAAAAAATTTAATTTGTATAGAAGTCTTGCAACAATTTTATATTTACTTAAAATATAACTTGTTTGTAATATAAGCAAGCAGATATTTTTGCATTTTAAAAAATTAAATTGGTAGATATAAAATTGTTGCAGAATTTTTACACAAATTAAAATATTCCACTACCTTTTTTGCTAAGCTATTATAAAATACTATATTATATTTTATATATTTTGAACAAAATATAAAAACTTTAACTTTTGTATTATTTTATCACAAGAAAATCAATCCTATCCGCACGGTTAATAGTCATTTAATAAAGACGACATCCCATACTTTTTACTTAGATATATTCATTAATACTAAATAGTACATTAAAACACCATTTATTTATCAACATTTCTTTTCTGATAACATACACAATCGTGACACAAGGCCAATGAGCTGGAGATGAGTAGAAACGCCTTCCAAAATTTTCATATGAGCGAACCCAATCTCCTTTAAGATTAATATTAACGAAAATTTACAGAAAAAATCATAAAATATTTCAATAAAGAATTTTTTTTTTCTCACCTTTATAAAATCCAATTTTGGGCCTTCTGGCCATTCATTATTAAATTTCACTACGCGAAACATTGTTGTAACAATATCCATCGCGCTATAACCTTTCTCCCAAAGTTTAGTCAACCCTGTCAACGCTTCATTCACCCTATAGTGATAGCAATCATCAAGGATTTTTGATACCATTCCAGGATGTGGTTGATCACAAACCTTATAAACATTTTCAGCATTGACAAAACTGAATCCTGTAAATGCGGATTGAAGGTTGTTGACAGCCTGACGCATATCCCCTTCAGCGGTGAAAATGATCGCTTCAATACCTTCTGAATTATATTTTACCTGCATAACATGTTAATAAATATTAAGAAAAAAAAGGCAAAAATAAAAAGATTCGAACTAATAGTGTACTCACACCTTCAAGTTCACAAATTTCCAATAATCTTTTCGATATTGCTTTGTCCGACAATTTACTATACTTTAAAATAGTACATCTACTTTGAATAGGTTCGATGATTTTATTTGACGTGTTGCACGCCAAAGCAAACCTAGTTGTATTTGAATAAATCTCCATAGTACGACGAAGAGCCTGTTGAGCACCAGCTGTCATGCTTTGTTTAAAAGAATAAAAAATAAGTTTTTTATAAACCAAATGATCTATACTATATATATTAAGTTATTGAAATAGTTATTTAAATAATCATCACAACCAACCTATCAGCTTCATCAAGAATAACAATTTTATGTCTGCCAGCTGGAAGTGTAACTTTAGTTTGCGCAAATGTTTTAATTGTGTTTCTGATAACGTCAATACCTCTAAAAAAATTAAATATTAAAAATATTGGAAGATACAGTTATAAAGAAATTATGAAACAATTAATAAAGGCTTACCTATCATCAGAAGCATTCAACTCTAATACGGCATCTTTAGCTTGAGGACCCAATAATTCATTTGCTAAGCATAAGATACTAGTCGTTTTACCAATACCGGGTGGACCCTATAAAATAATGAACGTTAAAAGGGATATTATATAGCAGAACCAGTATAAAAAAAAAAAAAAAAAATTTATTACAGATAAAAGCATGTTAGGCATGTTTCCTTTTTGAGCGATTACTTGTAATCTACTGACAACTTCTTCATTTCCTATTACGTCCTTCATTAAAAGCGGGCGATATTTTTCAACCCTTTCAAAAAAATAAATGGGAAACAGTATTATTATAACTAAGTTATAACGCGCTTTGTTAAAAAGAGCGCGATACTCGCGTTAAGTACCAGGGAAGTTCAGTAGCATCAACGTTGCCTGGATACTTGTTATCATCGTTTTGAAGAAAAGAATTCTCGGTAGGGTTTGAATCAATTTCCATCATGGATAAAAGAGTGAAAAGTTGAATTTTGGATCGCGACATCAGTTTATTTAACAACCACAAATAATGTCAAAACAATTAACAGGGGATGTAACTAAAAATAGAAGAATGTTACACGATTCATTAAAGTGTGTTCTCAAGCATCTCTCTCAATTCTCTCAATGTGATTGACTAGTTATAGAGATCGTGCACAAGTACTACGAAGTAATCCTTAGTAATTTTGCCAAGATTCTTGTTGCACACTCTATGTTAAAAAAAGGTGGTCTTTGACCATCTTTTTTTTCATTGCGATAATGAATTAGAGGTCTTACCCGGGCAGAAAATAGTGATCCGGGTCAAACCCAACCTCAAATTTCGGGTCACAATCCGGGTCAGATAGGTTATATTAGATTTTTTTAATAGCAAATAGGTAAGAATATTAATACTGTGAGTTAGTAGAAAAGGGACAAATTTTTTCTAAATAAAAATTTTCTTGATTTTAAGCTTAAATATCTTAACAACTATTTTAATAAATTTAATAATTTTTTTTTTATTTTAATTCTATATAATTTTAAGATTTTANAAAAAAAAAAAAAAAAATTTATTACAGATAAAAGCATGTTAGGCATGTTTCCTTTTTGAGCGATTACTTGTAATCTACTGACAACTTCTTCATTTCCTATTACGTCCTTCATTAAAAGCGGGCGATATTTTTCAACCCTTTCAAAAAAATAAATGGGAAACAGTATTATTATAACTAAGTTATAACGCGCTTTGTTAAAAAGAGCGCGATACTCGCGTTAAGTACCAGGGAAGTTCAGTAGCATCAACGTTGCCTGGATACTTGTTATCATCGTTTTGAAGAAAAGAATTCTCGGTAGGGTTTGAATCAATTTCCATCATGGATAAAAGAGTGAAAAGTTGAATTTTGGATCGCGACATCAGTTTATTTAACAACCACAAATAATGTCAAAACAATTAACAGGGGATGTAACTAAAAATAGAAGAATGTTACACGATTCATTAAAGTGTGTTCTCAAGCATCTCTCTCAATTCTCTCAATGTGATTGACTAGTTATAGAGATCGTGCACAAGTACTACGAAGTAATCCTTAGTAATTTTGCCAAGATTCTTGTTGCACACTCTATGTTAAAAAAAGGTGGTCTTTGACCATCTTTTTTTTCATTGCGATAATGAATTAGAGGTCTTACCCGGGCAGAAAATAGTGATCCGGGTCAAACCCAACCTCAAATTTCGGGTCACAATCCGGGTCAGATAGTTGTTAATATATTTTAATTTATAAATTAAAAAAAAATTATATTCCTTTTTTACTAACTTGCTCTATAGTTAAAATAAACTTTATTCACTTTATTCATATTAGTCTTTACCATTTTATTGATCAAGTATGGTAGAATGGAAATCTAAAAGTGAAAATTTTTTAAACTAAAAAATATGTAATGCTAAAGATGTTTTAGAATGTACTTTTTATAAAGTTAAATCCAGGCTGTAAATTATATCTATATTATAATTAGTATCCAAATTTAAAAATTTATTATTTTGTTTTTGATCATATGATATGGGCTTTCAAAAGTAGAAACCAGAGAATTTGACTATTTTTTGAAAATTGACCTGTTTGATTAATCAGGTGTAAAATTTTAGGCCCGATCTTTTTTACTTAATAATGAAAGTCTGTTCACTTAATAATAAATGTGGCAGATTAAAATAAAATCAGATTAAAATGAAACTGGAAACCTCTCTTGCTCACCTTTAAAGTTTATAAACCCCACATATACTCGTTTATTAATAATTCTAACTCTAAACTCTAACCCTAATACTAAAAAAACCCCTCTAAAAAATTTTAAAATTTTGCTTAAAAAATAGAAAAATTTCATTTTAATCTGATTTCATTTTAATCTGTCACAAAAAATTTTTGCAATACAATTAAAAGCTTTTGATACTATAATTTAAAAATAGATTTACTGAGATTTACTAATAGTAATACAAATCTACAAATCTAATAATCCTGTTTAAACAGGTTTGTGAATAACCTATTTTTAGATTGTTTTGATTTTGTGTAACAAATTAGTTTTTGCCAATTTTTCAAAATCCGTGATCGGCCAAATTCCTAGTTTCTACTTTTGAGGACCCATATCTGAATTGTAAAAATATATGAGAGGCCCCACGGCAAAAGGTGGTGATAGACTAAAAAATTTTTTTCTGTAGTTTTTTTAATGTGTTCTAAATAGTCTAATTTTTGCAATAATAAAGTTTTTACAAAAAAAATTTTTTTTAGTATCACCACTTTTTGCTGTGGGGCCCCCATATTTAGACACTAGCCAAAGTTTTTTTTTGTTTTTGGTGGTATTTTTTTAATATCGAATTAACCTATCTGATCCTAGTTTGCTTAATTTTGATCTATGACCCATAACCTATTATATTTACCATAGAGCACTATATATATTATTCCCAAAAAATAATACTCTCCTTGATTAAGACCCGAGTATTGTTCACTGTCCATTTGACCTAATTCTTGAATATTACCTGGGTATAGCTATATTTAATTTATTATTTTCATATAATATATTCCCAACATATAGTATTCAGTTCTTTACACAGTACCTGCAGGTACTATTTAATTTAAAAAATAGAGTTTTTGAATAAGGCCCTGAGTATTGTATGCAGTGCTTTATCCCTTAAACTGTAAGCAATTCCAGGCAAATTTGCCTGGAAAATTGCTATAAATATACTTATGATCTACTTTTTTTAAAATTTAAAATATTTAATTAAAATTTTTTTTGATAATATTTAAAAATAAAGATTATATTATAGTAGTATTTAATTTTATATTATAAGAAAAAAAGTTTAAGTTGTTTATAAGCTAAAAATAGACAAATTTTGAAAAAAATTTTAGCCAAAAAAATTATTTACTAATTCTTGGCGAACTCTATAAATATTATCTCTAGCCTCTTGTTTTTAATATATATTGTAGTTTATAAAAAGGATTACAACTTTTATTATTGCAACATTTGTGATTTACTTGTAAAAATTAAGACTTGTATTAGAAGTAAAAATTTTTTTTATAGACGGGAACATATAAAATTTAAGAAAATCTAAAGAAAAATTTTATAGTAAAAATTTTAAAATAAAAACTTTAAACTTTTATTACTTTAAAGGTTATTAATAACTTTAAAAAATTTTTATAATAAAGTTTATAAAATATATTTTAAAGAAAATATTCTATAAATAAAGTATACTCTATATTCTTAATAAAATTTTATTTTATTTAAAAAATTGTAAATACTTCTAAAAATTCCAGGCAAATTTGCCTGGAATACGGTTTAAGGGATAGTACTGATCTGTATGGAGCAACCCAACCCGTAATAACTAATTTGTTAAACAATAAAAAAATCAAAAAAAATCTGCTTGAATATCAATTTTAATATTTGTTAAATTGATTATATTATATAATAAAGCATTAGTTATAAGAATTTTACTAACTATAACCGGCGGTGATCATCACTGGTATGTAATTAACCAATAAATTTGCAGGTTCAGGTGTAATGTGCAAATCAGTTTGTGTAACAAAAATAAAGTTTTTTTTTAAAAAAATGCTAATATCTCAAGAATTCGTCTATGAAACTACCTTTGACATTCTAACAAAAAAAATTCCTTGCTAAATTTTGCATATATCAAACATCCTGCTAAAATCCCAGGCCTCACCCTAACCCTAAAGTAAATGAAATTAACTTTTTTTTTGTTTTATCATTATTGGTTAATTACATACCAGTGATGATCACTGCAGGTTATACATAGTTAAATTCTAGTTATAATTACCCACTAATCACATTAAAAATAATGCCTAAATAATATTATAAATTACTTATCATATGATATGGGTCATATTAGCAGATCAGCATAATTGGGCCTTTTTTTTAATAAACTATTATACGAAAATTTGCTCCTAAGTGACATTGAAAAACTAACAAATGAAGCACTTGTTACAACTAACAAAAGGACTTCTTTGATGTCTAAACAAGTTAAAAAAAACCAAAAAAAAACTCAATAAAAGAGCTATGCTAAGCTGTAAAAAGAAGTACTTTTACCGTTTGTTGAAATACTTAGGTGTTTTAGAATGTGTTGGGCATTGTTAGATGGGTTGGTAACTATCAAGGGTAAATTTGGAAGCTAATTTTCAAAAAAATGGCCTTTTTATCTACTTTTGGCTTATAATTAAATACATGAATTTCATAATGTTCACATACTTAATTATAAATACAAAGCTGGTTAAAAAGGCTGTTTTTGTGAAAATTCGCTCTATAATAAATTTTTGAGCAAAATTTTTTTGATAATCCTCAATTATGATTAGTTGATTTACCCAATTATACCGATCCGCTGATATGTTAATTTATAGAATTGCCAAAAATTTTTGATCTACTAATCCATTTTGGATAATTTACTACCAAATGTTCATATCAATAAGACAAATCTAACAAACCCAAAATCATTAAAATCTAATTTTGGGTTTGGTAGAATCATCTCATTAATACAAATATTTTAGTAGCAAAATCATCCAAAATGGATTAGTATTATTGCAATTCCAAAAATTAACAAATCTTTAGCAAAAATTTTATTACATTAAGATTGATACTTGAGAATAATTATAAATCTCTTTTTCTTAAAAATTTATCAATAACAAAGATCGCTCATGCTCTACTTTTATAATTTTACATATCAAACATAGTAAATAATAAATTTTTAACTAATTTTTAACTAATTCAAAAAATAAAGATCTATTTATTTTAATACTAGAAATTTTTAAACAAATCAATACTTTGATACAAACATAAAAGGAAAATTATTCATGGCGATCCGTCGCCATAGCGACCCTTAAGAGTAGCCAATCATTTTTAAGATCAGTAATCATATATAAACAATAATTATCTTTTTGATAATCATTGTTTTTTTTTTTGTTGTTTTTTTTTTATTTTTAATTAAATAGCTTCTTTTTTTTCTTCTTTTTAAGAGTTTAGTCATTGGAGTCATTGCTAGAGCCATTACTAGAGCCGTTGTTGAAGTTGATTCATTGTTAAAACCGTTGTTGAAGCCTTGGATTAGAGCCTTAATACTGTTGTGAAGTTGTGTTTGACTTGGCGATTAACCCCGGGATTTTGTGAGATAAGTAGTTTCTTTGCTTTTCTTTTTTTTTTTCGTTTGACCTAATAATACTTTCTGTAGATTTGCCTCCTGGAAGGCCCGATAGTAAAAATTAGAACTAGGATCCTTCAAGTTATGTTTTTTTTTTTTTCACTGTAGTTTTTTTTTCTTTTTTGAACTAACACTTTATTTTTTTTTGTAGGTTTTTTTCACTAGACAACCAATAAAAATCGTAATGGTTCTGTACTTTTGTTGTTCAGTACAAGATTTTGGGCTTCTGTCGTTTTGTACTTTCTTTGAGATATGTTTATTGTTTTTTCTTTCGTTTTTGTTGATTTTTTTTGCTTTTTTTCTTTAAATTAACACTTCTTTTTTTTTTTTGTAGGTTTGCGCTTCGCTAGAAAACTGATAAAAATTAGGGTTTTGTTATTCGGTAGCATCATTTAAGGAGTATAAAGATTCTGGGCTTTTGTATTCAGTACTGGGTTTTCGCTGTTTCGGTGCTGAGACTTTTGTTGTTCGGTGCTGTTATTTTGGGGTATGGAGATTCTTAGCTTTGGTCGTTCAATACATAGTTTGTGGAGATTCTGGGATAGGTTTGTTGTTCCGGTTTTGTTGGTAATCTCAAGCTTTCGTCATTCTGAACTGTTGTTCTTGAAGATTTTGATAATAATCTTGGATTGGAAGGAGGATTAGCTGATGCACTTTTCAAAAACTCGACACTAACGGTGCTGTTATTTTCTTGAATTTTTTTTTTTTTTTATATATGTTTTATTTTAAAAAAAATGTAAAGGTGGGTAAAAGTTTTATTTAAT
>QKWP01002488.1:0-12896 GCA_003550325.1 Gigaspora rosea | reverse complement strand
TTTATCTTCTTTGGTTCCGTTTTCACGCGCTTCTTTGGTTTTATAATGTGCTAATTCAGGATTAATTTGTTTTAATACTACGCCTATTCCATTATCTGAGGCATCTGTTTCTAGAATCAGTAGATATCCTTTTTTTGGATAGGTTAAAGCTATTGCATTGTATACTTTGTCTTTGAGTTCTTCAAATGCTTTTTGGCATTCATCAGTCCAAATAAACTTCTTATTTTTCTTTAATAGGTCATAAATTGGTGCAGCTATTATAGCAAAGTTCTTAATAAATCTTCTAAAATAGTTCATAAATCCTGTAAATTTTCTAACTCCAGGTACATCTGTAGGTGGTTTAAGTTTTTTGACTTCTTTTATTTTAACTTGATTCGGTGATATTTTTCCATATGAAACTTTGTAATTTAAGATCATTATTTCTTCTTTAATAAATTCACATTTTTCTGCTTTGAGTGTCATTGCCCCCTTTTTTATGCGTTCAAACACTGTTTGAATATGATTAATGTGGTCTTTAATTGTGTCAGACGCAATTGTTAGATCATCCATGTATACATATACAAATGGATAGTCTCTAAACAATTCATACATAGTGATGTCACCGAAATTGATTTTTGAAAAAGGCCTATTTCGTCTTCATTAGAGAAAATTAAAATTTTTTATAAGGAAGAGCAAATAAAATTTATATAGATATGTTCCTTATAATTTCGTCTATTCAAAAAAAAGTATCAAATAATTTCGTCTTTCAAGTAAAAATAGGTCAAAAACAATTTCGTCTTCAAATTTTAATTTCGGGTTTTAGAACCCGAAATGCTTTCGTCCTCATGTATATTCATACATATAACACATCATGTATGCCGGTGCAGTTTTAATTCCCATAGGGCATTTATTAAACTCGTATTTTCGTTTACCAGGAAAAAATACAGCAGTTTTATGTTGATCAGTTTTTCTAAGAGGAAACTGATAAAACGCACTCTTAAAATCGCAAGTGGAAAAAATTTTATGGCTTGCGAGTTTTTGCAGTAAGACATTAATATTAGGTATTTCATAGGGGTCGTCCTTTAGATATTTGTTGAGGTTTAAGTAGTCTACTGCGGCTCTATAGCTGCCATCAGGTTTTGGTACTATTACTAAATGTGACATCCAGGTTGATTTGAATGGTTCAATATGTCCGCTTTCTCTAAGTTCTTTGTATAGTTTGTCTGCTTGTTCTATTTGGTCTTCAGAGTATTGTCTGATTTTATTAGCTTTTACCTTAAAAGGTATATCTTTTTCAGGTATTGTAAGATCTAATGTTATTTCTTCGAACATTTCCTTATTAAAGGATGTTCCTTTTTCTATTTTCCTTCTGAATATTTGAATATATTTTTCAAATATTGGTTTCATCACATGTTTATAATTTTCGTGAGTATTTTTTATTAAGATTTTTAATCTTTCTTCTTCTGGAATTTCTTTTTTATCGATTTCCATTTCATATTTATGGAAATTGAATATTTCTCTTATGGTTTTTATGTTTCCAATATATCAGTTTTTAGGTATTTTCTTTGCTTTATTTGTATAATTGATTGCCCATATCTGTCAATCATTAATTATTCCAGGTTGTATACATATTCCTTCTTTGGCAATATGTATTGGTGTTGTTACTAAATAGTCTCCTTTTTTGTCTATTTTTATTAGTGTCCATGTATATAATTTTAATATACATTCTTTTTCTGTTTTTAATGGTGTTCCTGTTCCTAATGTTGGTATTATATGTCTCCTAATTTCATTGGGTATATGTCCTAATTCTTCGTGTATGTTTATTTTAGGTTTTTTCTTCATTTTTATTGGTTCATTCTTGATTTCTTTAATTTCTATATTAAATAGTTCATTGTTGTCGTTATTGTAGTTATTATTACTACTATAATATCCAAAAGTGGTTTGGTATTCATCTTTTGGTATTGCTGGTGTACTTGGTCTTCCTGATGTAGGTCTCATAAATAGTGATTGTAAGCCTTCATCTATTCCAATTTCTAATCCTTCTTGGTTATAAGGTTGTTCTTTGTATTGTTCGTTAATTCTGTTTAATTCTTCTTGTCGTTTTAGTTCCTTTTGTGCTTGCATTTGTTCATATTCCTCTTTAAGTTTTTGATCATCTCTTTCTTTGGCTTGTTGCCATGTTTCTCTATTTCTGTTTTTATTTGTTCTTTTTTCAGTAGATATTTTCCTTCTTCTAATGAAGTCTGAGTTATTTTGTTCACTTCCTATATTTTTCATAGCTTGTTTCTTTATTATATTTTCTTTTAGATCATTTTTCTTGCTTCCGAACATATAATTATATCCCTTTGCAAATATGTTTGTACTTTCTTGGTTTTCTTGAATTTCTTGAGTTTTTTGTTCATTTCCTTGTTGACTAAAGTTGTATATGTTATTGTCTTCTTCTATTTCTATGTCTCCTTGTTTGTGAAGGTTTCTACTATTGTCTATTTCATATATTTCTTCATAATCAGTAGGTACTACGGCCGGCTGATTGCTCAGATGTATACTAGATATACTGCTGGTACTGGCCATGCTACTGATACTTGATTTCTTTGAATGTGAGTGTCTTTTATTATTAAAGGTCTTAATGAGTCTTTTTTATTCGGTTTATTGGTGTTTAGTCCAAGATTTGCTTCTCTAAATCTTTGATAGTCTGGTCCTAGACCTGACTGTTTTCCTTCACTTTTACTAAGGTTTTTCATTAATTTATCATGTTCTCTTTGGATATTTTTATCTTCCAGGTCACTTTCGTTATCCGAGTCCGAGTCTACTGTTTTCTTTATTTCTTTTTCTTTTTGTTTTCTTTCTTTAGTTATTTCTTTTAATTCCTCATCCTCTTTTCTTAGTACTTTGAAAATGTCTTCATCTGTTTCTATTTTTATAGGTGTTTTTTGTGTTGTTTTTGGGCTTTTCAGGCTTTCTCTCATAAATTTATTATATTTTATTTCTGCTTGGTTTCTAATGTCTGCATCTGGGTTTGTTACTGATGTATGGAGTAGCTGGTGTTGTATAGCCTGTTTTTCAAATTCTTGCATCCTTTTGTATTTTTCTAATGTTATATTTAATTGTTTTTCTACATCTTTTTGGTATTCTATCTCTTTTCTTCTTATTTCTCTTTTGACAGATTCTTGTGTTATTTCATTCTGTCTATCAGTCCATTGGATTGCATTCCAAAGTTTTTCTCGTTCAGTTCCAGGGTAGTTCCTTACTTCTTCTGGTAATGTAGGTATTTCTTGTATCATTTTCCAATTTTTATGTACATCTTTTCCATCCATTCTTGTTAATTTTAGATATTTTGTTTCTATGTCTGCTATATCTTCCATCAGTCTTTCTAGGTCTGTTACAAGTTCTTTTGAATCATTCTCTTCTTGTATTCTTTTGATTTCTTCTAAATCATTATTCGTTTTATTCCATATATTTGAGAATGATGGTGATGTAGGTGATTTATTTTTCTTTTTGGATGTGGATGGTTTAATTTGTGGTGAATATTTGTTCCTAACTTCATTAATTTTATGAGTTATTTGTCCTATTTTATCATTATGAATGTTCTTTCTTGCTTCATCTTCTTGTTGATTTTGATATCTTTCTTTTCTTTCTAAGCTTAGATTTTTCATTGAATTCATTAGATAATCCATTGGATCTATTGGATTTTCTTGGTAGTTATTTATAACTTCCATTGGTAGGTCACTATATTGTATGCCTTTTCTTGGGTCCCATTCGTTTAATTTCTTTATCCTGTCTGACAGTTCTTTTTCTAGTTCTCTGTCTGATGATAGTATGTCCATAGCATAATATCTCAGCGTTTGTACTTCCTTTATTTGTTCTTGTTTATCCCAGTCTTTCTTTCTGGGTGTTTCTAGTATTGCAGCTCCTTTACATTGTTGTACCATGGTTTTGAATATTTCTTGGGGTAATAATCCCGTTAGCAGGTGTTCGTGGATATCATGTCCACTTCCAAAGATTGTTTCTTTAATTTCGTACGTACGGCCGTTTTTGTCTTTAATTTTTCTAGCGCGAACCACATTATTTATGTGGCAGAGTTGGATATCTTTTCCATACTTATCTAAGACTTTTTTATAGTCTTCTGTTGTTCTTCCTGCTCCTGCTGCAAAATAATGTTGTGTATCAAAACACAACTTGACTCTATCTATCGTTTTTCCATTTGCAAGGTTTTTGTTATACTGATTTTCTTTGTGAACCTTGGATCTAATTTCTATTAGTTCTTCTATTGTAGCACCATAGCATTTGTTTGTTGCTGAGTTTTCTAATAATATTTTGATTTCAGTGTCTTTTGTTTGTTTTAATATTTCCTGCAGGTTCTGTATTACGTCACTTTTGTTATTATTCCGAGCCGTTCCAATATGAAGTACGTAGTTTTTGGCTCCAATTCTATGTGCCCTTTGCACTTCTTCTATTATTCTGGTTATTCCCCAGTTTAGGTTACCTTGCTTGTTATATGTATTACCCGAGAGGTCCAATCTCATTGTAGCGTGTATCACTAGCTTCAATTGAGATTGTTTGTTGCCTTCGATAATTTTGATATCATTATTGATATCTGGTATGCCTGTTCAAATTTGTCTTTGAAATCTCCTTTTGTAGGTATATACTGCACGAATGTCTGTATTATATTACTTCCTGTTTGTATAACTGCTTCGACTATGTCTTTCCATAGTCCATTACAGGTTATTCCGATTAGTTTCTTGCGGCTTTGGTTCCTTTCACACTATTTATAAAACAGTTGGAGTGCACTTGAATCAATATGTGATATTGTAAATAAATCATATTTGATTCTCTTTTCATGTTCTTTGCGGGTTATTTCACTAAGTTCTCTGGGAATATCTTTTAGTTTAGGCACTTTTAAAGTGGTAATACTGTACCTACGCCTTGTTTTCTTTATTTTTGGGATTAGATTTAGGCGTTTGTTTACTTTACTTCCTTTGTTGGTATGCCTTATTTTACTTCTTTGTTTTACTTCACTTTTGTTCTCTTTTCTTGACTCTGTATTCTCATTTATATTAGGTTTCTTAGGTTCATTTGTTATATTTTTATTTGGTTGGGCGCCTTGTTTTACTTCACTTCCTAAATGTAATAGCAATGGCGCCTCAACGCTAATATTCTTTTTATTTTTAAATAGTTTCTGATTGGCTAGGTTATTTAGTTCGTTAATTGGGCGCATTGTTTTACTTCACTTCCTTTTCTTTCGTCCGCGGGTTTTCGAAACTTCTTACTAGCCTTAGGAGAAAGGAAAGGTTGTCAGTGAAATGTGGATACTCGAAACTTGCTGCTAGGTTTATCCTCAGAGTATACTTCGGATAGGTTTGGCAGTAGCCTCCGAGCATTGCCGTAACCGTTTTTGGATTGCTTCAATCGGTAGTGTTGGTGTATGAGAACTCTTTGATTATGTATAGGTTCATTATTAATGAGAATAGTATGATTCTCTTGATCTTTTGATATTCCTATTTGTGATTGATGTTTATTACTAAGGAGGATGTATTTGGATTCTGTGTTTAGAACGTCTATCTTTAGATTGCATGTTAAATATTCATTAATTTTGATATCGACTACTATTTTGCCTATTATTTTGACTTCACTTCCTACTGCTTCTGCTATTGCCGGTTTTGATATGATTTTTTCTAGTCCTAATTTCTTTGCATGGTTTATTCCCATTGACGTGTTAGTTGATCCTTCATCTAGTTTGAATTCCATTATTATGCCATTTACGAGTGCTATAAAGTAAAATCCTTTTGCTCCTTTTTGTTTGAGCTTATTAATTTTTGTTTGTTCAGGAAAGAATAATTTTTCATAATTATGATAGGCAGAGTATTTTGGTTCGTTAAAATATTTTTCTTTATTAAATGTGAATAGTTCTAGTTCTTTGATACATGAATATGGATATGGATAATTATACATATTATAATGTTTGTTATTATACTCTCCAATACAGCCTGTATTTAATTTAGGGAGTTGTTCATGAGTATTGGGCATGCTCCCGTTTAGAAATAATAATCATTTTCTGATTCTTCTGAGCTTTTCTTTTCAAGGTTATGACTTTCATATTCATCAGAATTGCTTGAATCGCTTGATGATTCATATTGTTTAAGTTCTTGATAGGATTGTGATTCTTCATCACTTGACGAGTATTCATTTTCAAGATGATATTGTTCTCTAAATTTTGTGAATCGGATATATTCATCAAAATCTTCTTTCTCTCTTGATTTTTCAAGGTTGAATACCATTGGGTCTTCTATTTCTTCTATGTCTTTTCGGTATTTGTAACAGCTATTGGTAAAATGTGTATCTGTTTTACAATGATCACACCACATTTTCTTATCCTTATATTTTTCTTTATCAAATGGTTTATATTTCTTTTCGTATTGTCCTGATGAGTCCTTTGGGCGAAATGATGATTTCTTGAATCCTTCTTCTTTGGTTCTATAAGGCTTGGATGAGTCTTTTCTTTTCTTTGATTCTTTCTATTTCTTATAGTCTTCTCTGGATTTCCATGTTCTTCCTCTTTTGTCCGTATATCCATTTTCTTTTTTGTTAAATTCTTTTCTGCTTTTGTCTTTTGAGAATCTTTCTTTTGAGAATTTCTTTCCTTTGTTATATCCTTTATCTTGTTTCTTGGATCTACAGTCACTCATAAGATGTCCTTTTCTTCCGCAATTATAACATTTCATGTTTCTGAGAGGTACTATTGCGAATTCATTCTTTTTGAATCTATTTTCTTTTTTCTTCTTTTCATTATCATAGAATTCTCTTTGTTTGTTTAGTTTTTTTTTTCGTTTTATAACCAAGGCCTTGCTCTTGATCATTTATTAAGTTTAATATTATTACATGCAGAAGAGAAGGAGGAATAATATATATAAACTAATTTAAGAAAAAGATGACTCAGGCTTCATAATGGCCTTCCGCTACCATTAATCTTTACCTGAGACCTAATTGTTAGCTGAACAACGTTATTTTACAATAACTATAATTTGTCAGACTCAAATAAAAATTGTTAACATCAATAACCCTGTTCTGACTAACCGGCTCAGGTCACAGTATGTTAAACGAAAAGCAGTTATATAGTCCGGACTGCTTAAAATAGAACTTTTAGAATCTTCTTCCAGTGGTTTCTCCATAGGTTCCGCACGTCCTTCAACGTTACTCGTTTCCAAGCCACTCGAGACGGTTGTATCCAATACGGTAGGTGCCTTTCCTTTTTGGGAGCAGTAAACACTACAGATCTTTTGGAGGGGGTAAGCTAAATCGCCCACTTTTTAAAAATTCTTCACAAACCAGCGACACCAAAAAAATTCCACTTGTAGCCTTAGTAGAGACAGTGGTTCTTCCCGTATAGTCCAATATCTATCAGAGAGCTGCCAAAGACTTCTCAAGGTGTGGTGAGTGATAAACTCTAAGCTTGTCGGCAGATAATCTATAAACTTTATCTCTAAACGACAAGTGCCGATTTTGTGGTAAGTGACAAACTCTAAAGCTATTAGCAAATACTCAGTGAACTGTATCCCTAAATAATAGCTGCCGGGCTGCATGTTTCCTTGGTTTTTCTATTGTTTCTTTGAGACTTTACTTCTGAAGTGTTAGCGTATTTGTTGGTACAAGTGATCGGCAGATAGAGTTGCCCTCTTTGTTTGTTTAGGAAGTTTGTTTGTTTTTTTTCTGATTGGTTTCTGAAATATTCTCCTACTTTTCCTGATTTATAATAATCGTATACTCTTGATAGTGCTGTAAAGAATGCTGGTGTATCTGTGATTTCATTATTAATTAAGTTCATTTGGCTTTTGTAGTCTTCTAGTTCATGTCGTCCGTTTGGTAACATTCTTTCTAATAATATTTGTAATCCTCCTAAGAATGATATATTGTTTCTACATAGTGCTAAGTCATGGTTAAATTTAGTTTGGAAGTTTGCTGCTTCATCTATTTCAATTAGATATCTTGGTTCAAATTTCATTTTGTTGAACTGTTTCTGCTTTTCTTTGATCATTTTTGATGTTATGAATACTTTATCAAACCATAATCTGAATGATACTTGTCTTGTCATTCCATCTGTATCTGCGCATATTAAGTTTCCTTGTCCTGTCCCTCCAGCATGTGCTGCTTCGAAGTACATGTTCATTTCTTTGGGAAAATTGGTTTTATCTAGTAAGATTGTTGTTGGGTTATCTTGTACCGATTCCCATTCATGTCTTCTTCTTCGTGCTCCTCTGTTGAAGTCACTTGGGAAGTATGTTGTTAATTTATTTTTATGTATTTCATATAATATGTATCTGTCGTAATCAAAGCACGATATCGCCAATTTATGTACTAAGTTCTTTAAAAATACTACATTATATGCTCCTGCATTTGCTGCTTTTCCTGCTATAAGTCCTGCTATATTATTTAATGCTATTCTATTATATCCATTATTATAGTTTCCAGTAAAGTATCCTGTTGTTAATAAGTCCAGTGGTACATATACTTGTATTGTATGTTCGAAATGGTTTCTAAATTGTACCCAATTTGAGCCATTGAGTATCATTCCATTCATTAAAGTTTTAAAGTTAATTTTGTTGAGGTCTGGAAATTCTATAGCGCCTGCCATTGTGCGTCAAAGTTTGGTTTTATTTCTGTATATAGACAAAATTGTATATAATCTTTGATATGTAAGTTTTCTAATTCAAGTCCTTTTTCTAACACTTCTCTTTCTTTAGAAATATGTCCAATAGTTATATAGGTTAATGAGTCTTTTATCTCTGGGAATTTCTTAAGTTTATCAAGGAATTTCTTCTGATTTTCTTTCTTTTTCTTTGATATCTTTTCAAGTTCCTTTTTATATTCGTCTTCAAGGGTTCGTAGTGCGTTAATTACTTTCACGAATGTATCGTATTCCCTTATTGTTAATGTTGTTTGATATGAAGGTATGCTATCAAAATATCTTTTGAATTGGTCTTGTAATTCTCTTTTTCTTGAGTTGTGATAATATGTATTTGGATATATCGTTAGCCAGTAGTTGAGTTCTTGGTTTGTGAGTTTAATTGTGTTACTGTGTTGCATTCAGGTATTTTTGGTTCGTGATTCTGGTTAAATATTCTAGGTCCTGTTTATATACTTTTACAATGTTTTTTATATATTCTTCAGGTTCTTCTTTCCTTATACAGTTGATAATATATGCTTGTACTAGTTCTGCTCTTGCAGGTTTATTCTGATCAATTATGACTTTGCTTTGTTGAAATATTATTTCTTCTTGTTGTTCTAGTTGTTTGTACTTTTTAGGTCCTAAATCGATATTTCTGAGTTCTTTGATTCTACTTTCAATATCTTTGAGGTACTCTTCAGGGTTTAATAAGTTGATGTTGTTACTATTCATTAAGCTGATGTTACCGGTGTTATAGTACTATCAATTGCTGATACAAGTTGATATATCCTTTGTTGTTCTTTCTCTGCTAGTTTGAGTTTATTGTTAAGCCTTTGCTTATATCCGAAGTATACTGCTAATATAAATGTGAATACTGCTATTAATGCTATTACTATATCTTCAATTATTACGTTCTGGTCTTGAAAGTATGAAGGTGTTACCGTTGTAGTAGCTGTAGTTGTCTGAAATACAGTTATTGGTTGTGCTGTTTGAGTTATTGTTATGTTTAAGGTCTGAGTTATTGACTGAGTTATTGTGGGTACTGATATTGTTACGAGTGAGAACTGTTGACTCATTTATCTCCTTCCGTTGAAGATATTGTTTCATTGTTGGAGTGCTTGTTGGTATTGTCTAAGTTTTCGTTGTTGGTCGAGTGGTAGGTTATTGATTTGTTCTTGAGTTAAGGTTCTTAGTTTGTGTTGTCCTGATTGAAAGTCTGGTGCTCTATTGTTCCTTCTTTGATTTTTTTGTTTTCTTTTATTACAGCTTTTGTGTACACAGATGATGATAAGTACTATTAATGCGATACTTATAACAATAAGTGTGATAATTGTAGCAGTTTCTGGTGAGATGAGTGTAACTGGTTGTTTTTGGGTTTGGTTTATTTAGCAGCAGCCTGAGTCGTTGTATTGAGCTTCGTATGATACGTTCGGATGTCTTTGTATAATTTCTTTTTATACCTTTGTATTGATATATAGCAAATAGTAATTGTTAATATATAGATAAATATTACTATAATTAGTGCTTGTAACAATGAGTATGCTAAGGGGTTCTTTGATATATCTCCTGAAGTGTTATCGATTGTTGTTGGTACAATAGTTTGGATGGTGGTATAGATTGTATGTGAAAGAATATTTGTGTTTGCGAATATGTTTGATCACTTGGGTATATGCCTTGGTTTGTTCTAATATTTCTAATTAAATTATTTATAAATGAGGGTTCCTGAATGGAGTAGTTCATATACAGTTACACTAGTATTGTAGTTTTGGCGTGGTAAGGTATTAAAATGTTATATTTTGGGCGCCTTTCTATTTGTATCTCGGTGGTTGGTTGTTTTGTAACTGTAATAATTGTTGGGCTAACTGTTCTATGTTGATATTGTTTATATCTAATGGTGTTGTAAATGGTGTTGGACTTGTTCCTATTGGTGCTTGTGTTAAGTTGCGCTTGTAGGCTAATTTCCTTTTTCTAATTCTTCTAATACAGATTCCTAATAATATGGCTATTATTGATAATGCGGCTGTGATTGTTTATAGAATTTCTATTGCTAAAGTATTGTTTATATTGTTGTTTGGAGCGTCTGTTGATGTAGCTAATATTGTGATTTTGGCGTTTGTTGGCTTTGTACTTGGATTTTCTTGGGCGTTTGGTATTGTAGACGTTGGTGTTGCAGATGTTGTTTGTGGTATTAGTACTGAAATTACTATATTGGCTTGTACTATAGTTCGATTTTTATGTTAATATTGATATTGTTCTGAGGCTAAAATTACTAATATTATGAATAATATTATTTGATGTATTAAGGCTGTTTTGGCATTAATCATTGAGAATTTGTTTTAGCGAAGTTGGATGCCTTTCTCTGTTCAATTACTGTACTGTATCGTATTGTTTGGAATTTTGGCGTTGAAATACTTTGAGTTCTGAGTTAAATGATTGTGTAGGTAAATAATTATGATTGGTTGAATATGATTCTTTTTGTTTGTTTTGGGCGCTTGTTCTTTTGATTATGAGTTTTGAGATTCGTTAGTTCAATGGTAGTTGTATGATATGTGGTCCGTAGATAACCAGGTTTCTCTGGTTTCTTACTACTTTTTTGGATTAAATATAGCCTAAATAGCTTGCTGTTCTTGTTGGTGAATTTATGTTGTAGTGGTTAGTTAAATTTCCCAAGGTAAAAGATGTGATTCGTAGGTATCAGTTGGTTATAATTCTTTTAAGTATTTCTTTGCTTTTAATTCTTTATTGTGTTTATCGAATGTTAGTTAATACTTCTGTTTCAATATAGTTCCTTCTTTGAGGTAGCTATTCTCAAAGTTAGTACTCAAGAGTGCACGCTATTTCACTTTTGATGTTCGTTGAAACTTTTAGTCCAGAAAGTTATATAGTTAAATACACTTTACTAACAAGTTTTTCGATAAGAAATATGTTTATATTTAATAAACTTTATTTATAATATTTAATATACAATAGATAATACAGTTGAATAATAATAATGTATAATAGTAAATAAGAATATACATTATATAGTTTAATATCATTAAAGGTATTGAGTATGTTGGTGCTAAACTAATATTCAAGGTTCTGTACGGTATACGGTAATAATATTGTGGTATAAATTTCGAATTTAATACAGTAATATGATTAACGATTTATAAGGGCATAATTTAAATTCAAATGTAAATAAAATGTGAATACAATTTGAATACGCAAGAATAACTACATGTAAAAAGATCGGGTTTAAATAATTATTTTCGATTAATAAAATACATCACGTTTATTTCGATTTTCTATCTATTTCGGTCACGTTAACATATTCGTTGTTTACGTGTTATTATTTTGATTGTTTTCAAGAGTTATGCCGATTTCTGTACCAGCCAGATTGGTGTTACGGTTCGATTTTCGAATTTCCGATGTTCGGTTTTCTTCATGGTCCAATTAGTACGATGATCTTCCGGGTAATTTAGTGTGATACCCTGTACATGCTATTCGATACATTAACCTTGAGGATGATTCGTCCTTTAACCTGTGCAGGTTTCTTCAATTTTGTTGAAGGTCAGTGTTAATTATCACTTAGAAATATCTGTCAATCATTTCTATTTTACAATGTGTGCCTTTTGTACACACTCTTCTTTTTAAGATAAATTCTTCCCAATATGCGGGTATATGTTTATCAAAGATTTCTTCTTTGTAATAATGAATTGTTGGTGTAAATAATTCATGTTGTACTTCTTCGAGTGTCATCCATCTTCTTGGTGAGGCTTTTTCAGGTTCTTTGTTGGTGAATTTTTCGTATTCTTTTGGATATATGTAATATATAAATGTAAAGATTTGTATTCTTTTTTCCACTTGGGCAATATCGTGAATTCCTTTCACAAATGTTTGAGTTCCATTTTAATTGATTGAAAGGTATTGATGGTTTAGAATGAGTTGCATTCTTATTTCTTCTGGTGTGTATCCAGTTTCTTCTTCGCATTCTCTTATTGCTGCGGTGAATATTCCTTTGTCTGTTTCTTCGATGCTTCCTCCCATTGTCTCATATTGGTTGGGGTAAATGGTTACATCCAGTCTTTGTGCTTTAAGTATTTGCCATTTTTGGTCTTTTTTGGTAAATGGTATTAATACAGTGTATGATTTGGTAGGAATTTTTGCTAATTTGGGTTCTAGATATTCGTCCTAATATTCTTGTAGTTGGTAAATCTTTTCTTGATTATATCCTTCTGTTTCATGCATTTCGTGTATGAATAGAGTTCTGAACATG
>QKWP01002487.1:43009-64183 GCA_003550325.1 Gigaspora rosea | reverse complement strand
AAACAACATTTTTGATTAAAAACCAAACTTATATATCATAAAAAAATAGATTTAGCAAATTTATTCAAAATTAACAAATAAATTGCGCATTTCGAAAATAAGTAGAAATTTTTAAATAGCATTTTTACTATGTTGAATTATAAAACGAAAAATAAAATAAAATACTCTGATTTTAATTTTGAAACCCCCAATGTAAAAATAATGCGATAAAAATTAATAACGATAATAGGGGTTTCTAAATTATAATTCAACATAGTAAAATGCTATTTAAAAAACCCTACTTATTTTCAAAAATGTGCTATTTACTTGTTAATTTTGAAACCCAATGTTAATGTAATAAATATTAAAAAATTCTAGCACAAAATCAGATAATTACAAAATATAGCATATAAATGAATGTTATAATAACAATCGGAATCGTTAAAATGTATAAATAAAGCTGTGCTTCTAATAAAAATTTTGTTTCGAAATGTATTCAACAAGCAAATATAAATGCATTAAGGGTTTCAAAATTAAAAATAAGTGACACATTTCGAATATAAATAGGATTTTTTAAATAGCGGTTTTACTATGTTGAATTATAAATCTGGTTTTAATTTTGAAACGCTCATTTCTTGTGCATCAAATTAAAATCCGCTAATTCTAATATAGGCACTTACCAATACACGACATATCGCAAATCTGAATTAAATTATTTTTCTAAATTAGGAATTAAAAAATTTTACAGGTCAACCGGGTAAGCATAATTATTCCGGATAACCACAGTAAATATCGGTTCCCGCGTTGGCGGGTGAGTGGGCTTAAGCCCTAATCGTGACATATTAAGGTCATATGATATTAGCGCCCTAATTTATTTAGATATCACCAAATTTTCTCGCTTTCACCTTTGATAATCAGTGATTATCATTTCATCTGGCCAGCAAAAAAAAACAACAAAAAAAAAAGAAAAATAATAAATATCTAATTTTTGTTTTGCATAACCCGCCGACCTAATTTTCCAAAAAAAAATTTTTTTTAAATTCCTATTGTGCAGGTACTTTCCGGGTATTATCCGGGTATTACCCGAGTATTTTATCTAGTATTATCCAGGTATGTTTATCCGGATAGCTGAGTTTACAACCCGGATATCTGACTATCTGCGGATAACCTGGGTGATACCCTACCCGGGTACCACATTACCCTAGAGTCAATCTCATAGCCAAAATTCTGAGCGAGGTAACATCTTCAGCCACTTTGAAAAGATTTTGATTCAGTAGATTTGTTGCTTTGGCCATGTTGGTAAGTGGTGCTAAAATTGATTTCTTTTGGTTGATCTTTGCATTAGAGGCTAGCTCATATTTTTGAAGGAGTAGCACAAGCTTTTTCCAGTCCAATGGGGATCCAATTCCTACTGTCAAGTCATTAGCGTATGCTGAGACTTTAAAGAATTGTTCTGCTGCCTTTCTTTCATTTAGTTCTTTTTGAATTTTAAGGATAAGAGGGTTCAATGCTAAAATATACAGAAGTCGAACCCCTCTTTCTACTCTAATTAGCTCCGAAATGAGGTTGGAATCTGCAATATGTGCTGTTGAAGCTTAAAAAAATTTTTAATAATATTAATGAACATGGTATCAAATCCCATTCTCTTAAGTATCAGCAAGATAAAGTCATGACTTATTCAGTCAAAGGCTTTTTGCTGATCAAGCAGCAACAACCAGTAGCTAGCTGATTGATCTACTTGATTTCTCATTGTAGTAATAATGTCTAATGCGGCATCTGTGATTGATCTTCCTTTTATAAATGCCTGTTGTGATGGTCCAATAATCGATTCACAAATCGTATTAATCTTATTGGCCAGAATTTTCATAAAAATCTTAACATCACAGTTTGTAAGAGATATTGGTTGCCAGTTGTCTATATTTTCAAGATTGTCTGACTTTTTTGGAATCAAGGTAATGATGCTCTTGGTCTACAACCTAGGTACCAAGCCACTTCCCAACTGATAATTAAAGAGACCTGTAAGTAAGGGACTATTTTCTCTTTGATTCCTTTATAGAATTCGTATATGAGACCATCTGATCCAGGAGATTTATTGTTTGGGAGTTGGTTTATGATATTACCAACTTCCTCTTCAAAAATAGGACCTACTAGCCTTTGGTTCTGAAGTGGTGAAAGCTGCAGTAAACCTTGACGAAGAATTCTGCTATTGTTAAGTCATTATTTTCTGCTTTGTAAATGTCTTGATAGATATTTTTCATGTATTGCAGTTTATCAGTAGGGCTATTTGCCTGATTATGTCCTGGTATCTGAATTTTGTCACTTGCGGAAGTACTATTTCTGGTTTTGTATAGTGAAAAGAAAAATTTGGTAGATTTTTCTCTTTTTTTAACCCATTTTGCATTAGATCTCGTTAGCCATTTGTCTGAAAGAGCTTGAAGCTTTTCTTGCAGCTGAGCATTAACATGTTCACTCATTTCTCTTCCAGAAGCTTTGTTATTTATTTTAGTCAGCTTCCTTTGTAATTTTTGAATTCTTTTTTCTGATAAGGCTTGTGGTCTAAAAGCTCTAATTATGGATTGGATCCTACATTTGTTAAGGTTCCACCTTGAAAAGTTTGTGATGCTCTGGACTGCCTCGATTACCTCTGCTCTAAGAAGTTGGTTTTGCCATCTTTTTTTGTTGAATCTCCATTGTCTGGCCTTTGGAGTTTCTGGAGCTAAGTGCAATTTACATTCTACTAGCAGATGGTTTGGATTGCCACAATAAAGATGTAATCCAACCTTGTAGCCATCATGTGGCCACCTCTTGTGTTTTGGTGATATGTTATTAAAGGCTTTGCGCAAGCTGTGGCTAATGCAATGTCAATATATTCTGCTGTCAGATCTGAAAACAGCTTCCTTGTAGGATCATTGGATAAAGGTGATCGACTTATTCTATTCCCATGAGGGTCAAGATTTGTATTAAAATCCCCAGCAAGGATAATAATACCTCTCTCGTCTATTTTCGGATATATTGTAGGTGCATATACATTAATTAATGGAACTTAAGGTGCTTGTAGGTAATGCTTGCTTCTGTTACTCGACCACTGTGTGTTTCCTTTGGGTTAGTTAAAATAATATTTCTGTTCCCTGCTAAGATTGCAGTTTTGGAAGACCAGTATGAACTGTATTCCCATTGCTGCTTCAAAAAGTTTCTTGTATTAACGTTTTCTAAGTTTCTTGAAGTATAATTAAGTCTAAATGATACAATTTTAACAATGTAAGTATTTGATGTGCCTTATCCAAATTGTTCAGTCCTTTGACATTCAAAGTAGCTAGTTTAAGTTTGTTACCATTTAATAAAAGTGCTAAAAGCATTAAGTTAGATCCTGTTGACTTTAGGTCCAGATAAAACTCCAGACCTAGCCCTGTTTATAGCTGTAACTGATTTTCTAGCATTGCTTTTTGCTTTCTTCTTTGAGGTAACTAATGTAAACCCATCTGTTTCTGCATTATTGATTTCACCTTTTGTACTACTGTCCTTGGTATAAAATGATGCCAAAGGATCTTCTACTGCGCCTTTCTGGCTGATGTCAACCTCAATAGATATGGAGTTTATTTCTACTTTAATTTTCTTACTAGATGAAGCAGAGGTTTCTGCTACACTAGCCGTTTGATCCTCCACCTTAACTTTTTTATCTACTTCCATACTGGGCGTAGCCAGTGTTAATTTTTCAATTAAAATTTACTGTGTGGATACTGCACAATTTATAAACTTTTCTGTGCGGCAAATACTAAGAAAATGTTACAACTAGAGCTACAGACATTTAGAAGGTCCAAGGTAGTACATCATTCTTCACGTCATATAAAATTTATATATAATCATATTAAACGTCACGTCATATACGTCACGTCAAACATCATAGTATATGTTCATTGATATTCTAAGGTCTGCAGCTCTAGTTGCAACTGTGCTCACTACTTATAAGATGACAATAAAATGTGCGCAAATTTTTGTTTCTGTGTGCTGCACACAGTGCGCACAGTGAAAAATAATCACTGGGCGTAGCTAAATCTGCTGTTGGTGAATCAATAATCATAACATTCTTAAATTCCTTATTGTATGGGTTTTCAATACTTAATGCCGGTGGTGACTGTTCCTGGCTTCATAATTGCTTATGTTCTTGTGTTTTTTGCATATGTGTGTAAATCTAGGGATTTGTGATGCCAAATCTGAGTCATCTGTTGTTTCAAAAATTACTACCCATTGATTTGTAAGCCTTATAAACCAACGGTTTAATAGAAGAGATATTGCCAATATTCTGAAAGACTTCTTTAATTTGTTCTGAAATAAAATCCTTTCTACCCATAGGCATATTGCAAAGTCAGACTGATAAAAAACTTCATCTGATGTTTATTGGGATGTACCCTGTAAGGTTTGCTTAAAGATCATAATACCTTTTCGCAGCATAGAATTGCTGTTTGTCTTCATTAGCAAAAATGACCTCCAGATGGGATTTTTTGTTCTTGGTGAAATTTGGTTTTACTGCAATAAGGTCTTCTCCAACTTTAGCTACCATTGCTTCAACAATATCTGTGGTGGAGATGTTTTCCAAACTGTGTACTTCAAAAATCAATGCATTTTCATTTTTAGTATGGATCCTCTTTCTTGGAGCATAGGTTGAGAAGGTTGCTTTGCNTGCATCAATTTAAGCTTAACATACCATCTACTCTTTTAGTTCCTCTTTAGTATGTGGTATCTTTTAACGCAAAAACAACACAATATCTAGGGATTTATGATGCCATATCTGTGGTGGAGATGTTTTCCAAACTGTGTACTTCAAAGATCAATGCATTTTCATTTTTGGTATGGATCCTCTTTCTTGGAGCATAGGTTGAGAAGGTTGCTTTGCTCCTCTCGAGTTTAGAGAACAGATTTGACCATTGCCTAGGCTTAATCTGGCCATTGGCCTTGCTTGATTGGTTGTTCACGTGTTCATCCATGTGTTCACTGTTGTTGTCTGAATTAGACATGTGTACCGTTTGTTTTGCCATGACTTGAAACGTGTTATTTGTTTGAGTAAACAAACTGTTTTTTCCTTCAGCTAGCATTGCTTGTTCAGCTTTTCCATTTTTGTTTAGCATCGTATCCTCTTGTAAACCACTTCTACTAATAGTGTTAACCATGTCACCTGAATATTTAACCACAATTTGGAATAGCTCCTTATTTTCTTTATTCGAACAACATGTTTTTCAGATAGCGTTCAGGTCTTCTTCTTCAGTGACTGAAGTTTTTGCCTTTTTAATTTTCCTGCCATAACCTGCTTTGTTGCCAGACATTTTATACTGTCTTGCTTATGTTTACATTTTGTATGTACAAGGAACTAGCACTTGAAGAACCTGATGAGTTTTTGAAAAAATATAGCGAGTTTTGTGAAATAATTGTGTTTACAGTTAGATCTCTCTAAATGCATAGTGTCGGGACCATAGTAAAAATTTTTAAAACATATATTTAGAGAGGTTATGCATTTAGAGAGATAAAATTCTATAAGTGTTATATTAAGTTTGGCCAAAAAAAGGCATGCATTTAGAGAGATTTTACTTAGATATACATTTAGGGAGGTTGCATTTAAAGAGGTCCGACTGTATCTATAAAGTCCAGGTGTGAACTGGAAAGAGTTTTTTTAAGGATAAGGTTTTAATTTCAGATTATCTTATTATTAGATTTAGTTTATATCAAGTTCTTTAAAACTAAATTTGGCAAGATAACAAATTTTAAGATATATTTTTAGTTTTTAACTTAACTTAATATATATGTTGTACTCAGTAGCATGGTGGACATTTGATTTGATTGGTAAAAAAAATGTAAACAAAGTAAACAATAATACATTTTTCGAATCAGTCTGAACAGCGAACAATTTACGGAACACATAGTATAGCAGTGTAATTTTTTGTGATAATTTCAAAAGTTTCGATATGACAGAGTTATTGTCTTTTTTTTACATGACATATGCTAGAATTTATTTTTTCTAAAAATATTTAATTATAGTTTTATTTGGGTGGTCAGGAAAAGTTTTTAAATAAATTGATATAGGCCGGTGCAAAAACATAGATACATGATACTAAAAATTTTCATTGTCAATATATAAAAGTTTTTATATACAAGCTATTTATTTACAATTTTTTTATACCAAATAAAGTAGGTTTTGAGCTATCTCTTAATATATTTATTATTATTATTTAATAGAGATTTTATTGAGTAATAAATTTTTAAAAAAAATTCAATTTTTTTTCAAAAAAAATCATTCTTTTCAGAAAAAAATTATTTTTGCCACCAATATGCAACATTATAAGTTTAAATTAATTTACTAGATTGCTATATGTATGCTTAATATATAGTTAAAATTTTAGCTTAATTGAATTATTAGTTATTAAAATATAAATTTTTAAAATTTATTATCATTACTATGTAACACAAAAAATTGTGCGAAATTTACTATAGTAATTTTGTGAAACATAGTAAATTAAAAATAAATTTTAAAAATTCATATCTTAACGACTAATAATTCAATTAAGCTAAAATTTTAACTGTATATTCAGCATATCTTTGGCAATGTACTTGCTTAGTATAAACCTTTAAAATTGCATATTGGTGGCGAAAACAATTTTTTACTGAAAAGAATGCTTTTTTTCAAAAAAAAATTGAATTTTTTATAAAAATTATTACTCAATAAATTTTCTATTAAATAATAATAAAAAATATATAAAAAGATGGCTCAAAACCTACTTTATTTGGTATAAAAAAATTGTAAATAAATAGCTTATATATAAAAACTTTTATATATAGACAATGAAAATTTTTAGTAGTCGTGTATCTACATTTTTGCACCGGCCCATAGGCTTGATTGGTAAAATGCAAATTTCGCTCTATAATTCAGACAAATATCTCAAGAAATTTATGCCTCACAAATATTATTCTAATATATCATACTGCTTATTAAAATCACTAATAATACTTTATGGGTTATTCATGGGATAGCTATAAAGTAGTTAGTCAAAAATGAAGAACTATTAGAATTTTTTTTTTAAAAATACAGTTCTGTGTTTTGGACTGTTACTTCATTACTTTTATTTTCTATTCTAATTCTGGTTTATAATTACAATAAAAATTATATCAGTATAAATAGAAATGAAATTTCTGCTACAACATAGTGCTCAGGATAATTTATGCCCTGTGATCTTGATATAGTGACCAGAGTATAAATTTCTATATAATAATAACCAGGTTAACCAGAGCAACCGAATTATTTGAGGTTAACTAGGTTGTTACCCAGATAAGAGTTGAATAAGTGAACAGGTAACCTGGAGTTAAATTTTATACCGGGTCTAATCTCTAATGAAAAAAGACTAAACATATCATGCAAAATCAATTGCCACCCAATTCTAGTCTACGAAAAAGCTGATTTTAATGTGAAACCTATTTTAAAAAATTAACTTGGTAAAGTTCCTTTGATTTTACTTAAAGGATTATAGGCTGAAGAGACCTTTATTCAAGTAAATTAAAAACTTTCAGTAATTATTAGAATTAAATCAGTTAAATGCATACACTCTTCCTCTTAATAGTTACAATGTGAAAAAGTATACCGATTGAAGCAAAGATTTGCACAGATAGCCTAAAGACCAGGAAATTAATTAATTCTTGTAATAAAAAAAAAAAAGCATAATAATAATAAAACAAAGAGAAATAATTAAATAATCAATCACTATCTCCAATTTCAATGCAACGTGTTGGGCTTAGCAATATCATCGTTAAAAGCATCTAGCATGTTAGATAGCATGTTAATGTGCTAGAGTAACATGTTAACGTGTTGTCTATTAAATCTAAATGTATATATATAAGTGGAAACAAAATCTAAGTGGATTCAGAATTATTATATAAATCATCATTTGAGGTTGATTTTTCATATGCACACCATACCCTAGTCTTAATCCACTAAATTCGGTTTCCACTTACAATATATATAAATGAATAAATTCGACTTCAATGAAGAAAGATACCAAAAGAGAAGTTTCCTCGATTTTACTTAAAGAAAAATAAAGGAAGTAAGCTAGTGTAGGCTGAAGATCTTGATTCGAGTATATCTTCTAGTAGTTATTAGAATTAAATCGGTTAAATGCATACATTCCTCCCTCCTTAATAGTTACAATATGAAAAAGTATGCAGATTGAAAGCAAGAATTTGCACAGGTGGCCTAAAGAACAGGAAATTAATTAATTCTTGTAAAAAAAAAAGCATAATAATAATAATAATAATGAAGAAACAATTAAATAAATTATCAATTATCTCCAATTTCAATGCAATGTGTTAGGCTTAGCAATATTCAAATGCATTCTTTTCATCCTTTTCGACACCGTGTCCTTCTTTATATTCTCCCAATGAAACACAAACCTACAAAAAAAGAATTATTAGTGAACTGAAAAAATAAACCGTAAAATAAAAAAAAACAAAAAAAAACCCACTGGTACTTATCTTTTGTACCAATTCCGTTCTCAAATCTTTATTTCCAGCGCTATTCCACGAAGTATGAACCTGAACGAAAAAAATCGCCGAAGAAATGAAAGAAAGAACTAGTACTTATCTTCTGCACTAGTTCCGGTTCTTGAATCTTCATTCCCGACGCCATTCCAGTACTCAACGAAATATGAACCTACAAGAAGTAAGAGTAGTAGAACGAAAAAATAATTGAAAAAACGAAAGAACAAAAAAAAAACTGGTACTTACCTTCTCGTACCAGTTCCGGTCCCCGAATCTTAATTTCAGGCGGCGTTTTATTATTCTAGCAAAACATGAACCTACAAAAAAAAATTGGTAGTGAAATGATAAAATAAACTAAAAAATAAAAAGAACAAACAAAAAAACTGGTACTTATCTTTTTATACCTAGTTCCGAAATCTCCATTCCTGGCGCTATTCCACGAAACACGAATCTGAACGGTACTTATCTTCTGTACCAGTTCCGGTTCCCAAATCTCCATTCCCGATGTCATTTCAGAACCCTAGCTAAACACGAACCTACAAAAAAAAAAAGTGTAATAGAACGAAAAAATAACTGAAAAAACAAAAAACGAAAAATAAGAACTGGTACTTATCTTTCTGTACCAGTTTCGGTTCCCAAATCTCAATTCCCGACGCTATTCCGGTACCTAGCGAAACAGAATCTACAAGAAAAAAAAGGGTAATAGAATGAAAAAATAACCAAAAAAATGACAAAACAAAAAACAAAAACTGGTACTTATCTTTTTGTACCAGTTCCAGTTCCCAAATCTCCATTTTGGCGCCATTTCCAGTACACCGGCAAAACGTGAATCTAAAGAAGAAAAGGTTAGCAAAAGAAAAAAAAACACCGAAGAAACAAAAGAGCAAATGGTACTTATCTTTTTGTACCTCCTGAATTTCCATTTCTTGTAACATTTTCAGTATACTAGCAAAGCGCGAACCTACAAGAAGAAAAGACTAGCAATAAGAAAAAAAATCATTGAAGAAAAAAGACCAAACTAGTACTTATCTTTCCGGTTCCCAAATCACCATCCTGGCGCCATTTTCAGTACACGAACTTACAAAAAAAAAGTTAGTAAAACTAAAAGAAAACTAAAGAAAACAACTAGAACTGGTACTTACTTTTATATCGTTTTAGCTTCTACTATAGATCTCCATTACTGGCGTAGCTTTTAATATACTAGTTAAGCGTAAGCACAAAAGAAAAAGATTAGAATATACAAATAGAAAAAAAAATTTGTAATACGTGTTGACATACCTAATTTGATTTACACTTCCGGAGTGGTAGGTTGCCGGGGGTGCACAACCATGCAGGTGCACAGAAAACATTTTCCCTTAAATAATAATTTAATTTAATTAAAACAAAAAAAAATTTTTATCGATTTTGAATAAGTATAAAAATAACCAATCGAATCTCAACTTTTTGAAAAGCGCTATAAATAAATCATAGTGAGGGTTTTTTGAAAAGTGTTTTGCTCATACTTTTTCACTATTTAAGTTCATTGTCTTTAAGATTCCAAAAAGTTGGTAAAGTGTTTGCAAAGTACTTCTGCTAATCCTTTTTATCTTCTGATCCGGGTTATTTTCTCTATTAAGAAAAGTTTTTAAGGTATTTGATCTATACTGATCTTTTTTAACAGAAGACGTATGAAGAGTTAAAGAACACTATAATACATTTTAAAAAATTTTATTATGTGAAACCATAAATTGCTAATTGATGATATGGTTTTTAATAGTAAGAATTACTTTAAAAATTTTGTATGTTGTGTAACCTAGTGATCTTTAAGCCAATCAAATCTGCTCATGTATCCATGGTAAAAATTACGTAATAAATGGCATGCCCCAACTAAAACTTTGTTACCAATTTTTAATTTATTATGCTTGATGTGTTTGTCATGATGGTTTTGTTGCTGTTTGTATATTTTCCAATACTTCATTTTGTTGTTTAATTAAAACATCTTCGATTTCGAACGTTCTTTTTAATAAGCTTCGTGGAATAGTAAGTCTTCTTCATAATAAGATTCTACTATTGCTTCTATTAGTAATTTAGCTTCATATCTATAAATAAGAGAGAAAATGGAATGAACTTAGTAATACTATGCTTCATGGTTCTATAAGCTAATAATACTGAAGGTAGAATTTATCCCATTCCTTGTATTTATAACTTGTGATTTTAGCAAGAGCTTCACCAATAGTTCTATTAAATCGTTCGATCATTCCATTCATTTGAGATTAGTAGACTAATGATTTATGATGTTTTATTTGAAGATTTTGGCACAATTCTTTTATTACTTCACTCATAAAATTAGACTCTTAGTCAGAAAGTGGGTTCCATGTCAACAAACAATATCTTATAAATAAACTTTGCTATTGTTATAGCTTTTATATCTGCTACGGCTCTTGCTTTAGGCCATTTTGTCAAATAATCCATTGCAACAATAATATATCTGTTGCCTTGTTTAGTAGATGGTAAAGGTCCTTTAATATCAATTCCAACTTGATGGAATGGATATTTTACTTCTAAAGATTGTAGATTTTGTCATTTTATTTTGAATATACTCCTTAATATCATTATACATAGTAGGCCAAAAGTATCGTTCTTTTATTTTATTATAAGTAGTACTAATTTCTAAATGGACTCATTGTTCATCATATAATTTATATAGGATGATGTGTTTTTGATTATGTTTGATGACTTTTTGGGGTTTTTCTTTGTTTTGTTGATATAATTTATTGTTTTCAATAAAATAATTTTTGGCTTCTTTTTGGATTTGAGATTTTTGCTGTTTAGTGGCATCCTTGTCAAATTGTAGAATAGAGAGATATTAAAATAGCTGATTATATTGTTTTCATCCATTGTCTTTTAAATATTCAGGTAAGCATGAAAGGAAATCAGCATTTTTGTTTCGGCTACCAGCTTGATATTTGATGTCAAACTGGTATTCTTGTAGGATCTTGTAATCCTTTTATTATCGTTAATTGTATATGAATTGAGTAGCTATTGTAAAGCTTTATGATAGTAATTAGAGTAAATCTTGTTCTATAAATATAATGACAAAAATATTTTATGGCCCATATGACTGCTAAACATTCAAGTTCCATAGTACTAAAGTTTTGTTCAGCAAGGATTAATGTTCAACTGGCGTAAGCAGTTATGTGCTCTCGACCATTTTTAATTTGTGATAGGACTGCATCAAGTCCTTGATAAGAAGCATCAGTAAATAAAATAAAAGGTTCAGAGTAAAGTTAGGACCTCAAGAATTTTTTCAATCCGGATATAAGTAGAATTAAAAGATGAATCTGGATTAATTCTATTTAAATCCAAATATAAATATATCCAGATTTAGAGGTCTGACTCGATGAATAATATTCACTGAATATTCACTGAATATTCAATATTCAAATATATAATTTTTCACTGAATGAATATTCGAATATTTAAAATTTCACTGAATATATGCACTGAATATTCATTGAATATATATATATGAAAATAACTAAGTATACACATGTGTATATACACATGTATATGTAATACGAATATATATAGATCATTGGCGGAGCTTAAAATATATGCAATCAATTAATAAGCAACCGATCAAAACAATGGTCTAGTTTTACCTTTTATTGTGAACAGAAAACTGGTCGCTCGGAAGTTTTAACTTGCCGTATCGTGTTCAAAAAATCGATCATCTTAGTATTTTCCTTTTCCATCATAATTAAAAATCAGTTGTCTCAGTATTGTCACAAAGAAAAAATCGGTTGTCTCAGTATTGTCACAAAGAAAAAATCGGTCGTCTTAAAAGAAAATTCTACTTAGCTCTGTTCCGGTTTAAAAATGCTGCAAGAAACTTCAGATCTCTCAATGTCTGTTGACAACCTTTATGTATGTGCAATAACGTTATTTTTTCCATTTTAATGCATGTTTAGTTTGACTAAGTTATGTGAATTTTTTTTCATACTTTGAAAGAGCGATTTTAGCAATAATCAGCACTTTTCAAGTGCTATCGAATTTACTAGTTCATCTCCAACGCCGCAAGAAATTTTAGGTCTCCTTTACATAAATGCGAATAATAATATTTTTCTGTTTCAAGTAAGTCTTCAATTTTGTTAACAACGTTGGATCTTTATTCAACAATCGTACAATAATAACAAATTTACATTGACAACTGATTTTGGCAAGGATCAGCACCTTTCTAACGAAGACCAAAACCCAATTGATGTATATACAAGTATTATTAATGATGTTGAATCCGATATAGATTTAGAAGAAATTGAATCTTGTACAGATTTAGAAGAAATTGAATCTTGTACAGATTTAGAAGAAATTGAAAATCAAACCGATGATTTGGAATTAAAAATAGGGCGTCCCTTTGTTAGCTGGTTAGAATTTAAGGAATGGCTCAATAATTTCGCTAAGAAAAAGGGGTTCAACTATAAAGTTTGGACAAGTCAACTAGATGGCGAAGTAATACGATGTGTCACTTATGAGTGTTCAAGATCGGGTATACATAACCCACAGGTGACTTCTGATCCAACAAACCGACGAAATGTATCTTCACAGAGAACAGAATGCGGTTGGAGACTTAATGTGTCTTGTCCTAAATCAACTAATATTATTAGGATTAACTCCTTTGTTGATATCCATAACCATGAGCTTACTTCAAATAATTATGAAACAGCACCACGATTCAGGAAGTTTACAGCAGATATGTTGTCAGATATTGAAAAGTATGTAATAAAAGGTCGAATGGATTCCAGAGCCATTTATTTATTATTAAAATACGATTATCCAGGCCATCCTATCCATAAAAAAAATTTATATAATGCTGTATATCAATTTCGACTTAAAAATAACCCAGGCGATATAGATGCATCTCAAATGCTCCAAATATTATTAGGTTGGAAAGAATCAAACCCTTTATGGATTCAAACCACATTTGGATCCAATATCTAGAAGGTTAAATAGATTATTATGGATGTCACCCTCACAGCGATCTTTATACAAAAATTTTCATGATGTTGTGATTATAGATACTACATCCAACACGAATCGCTTTCAATTAATGCTTTTCATTATTATTGCCATAGACAATCATTTTAAGTCAAGAATTATTGCATCGGCTATTGTAGATGATGAAACGTTAGATACGTTTCAATGGATTTTTACTACATTGTTTGAAGAAACGGATATTTATCCTAAAGTAATTTTTAGTGATTCTGATCCAGCTATCATTAGTGCAGTTAATGGAGTCTATCCTAATACCAGCCATTTTTTATGTATCTTTCATATCGATATGAATCTGCGCAAGAAGCTTAAGGGCAAACTAGGGTCTAACTTTGAAAAGTTTTGACGAAAATTTTATGCTTGTCGAAATTCATTATGCGAGGAATTATTTGAAGTTAGATGGTTTCAGTTGATTGACCAATATCCCGTATCAGCTAAATACTTGTCAGAGACACTGTATACTAATAAAGAGTTTTTGGTTTTACTATGGGTATGTTACCAATTTACGGCTTGTATTCAAAGCACACAAAGAGTAGAGTCAATTAATAAACTAATTTATGATAAAGTTGATCGCTCTACTTCTTTATGTGATTTGTTAGTTAATATCGATAGTTGCATCAAAAACGAAGAACGCTTTGAAAATTTTAAAGTTGAGCGCAGTGCATTGCCAACAGTAGAGCTACCATCTTTAAATGTAAGATTTTTTGGAGAGATTGATAAAATTGTTAAGCAATTTTTAACGCCCATCATGTTGGGAAAGCAACGAATGCAAATGAATTTATCAGTATGTTATGATGTTCATCATATTGAAGAATGGAAGCATTTAGTAAATGTATATATGTTTTTTTTAACAGTATAAATATCGGTATTATATCAGAGTATTAAAGATATTTTATTGTTTGCAGACTAATAATGATAATGCAGAAGTCATCTTGGGGCCTCGAGAACATGAACAAGATACTCAACAAGTTTTGTTTAAATCATTAATCAAGAATGTGAATCAGACAATTTTAGAAGTATGGAACGTTCGTGCCACTGGAACAGCAGAAATTGGTCATTATGTAACATTGTTAAGTGACGGTTCACATTTATGCACCTGTCTCCTGCTACTAAATAAAGGTATAATATGCCGTCATTTTTTTCGTGTTGCAACTTATTCCAATTTGGCGACCTTTCATATAACACTAATTTCATCTCGTTGGTATCTGTAACCTAATATAAGTCAAGAAGTGCTCCTCAATCAATTTCCAGTCATTCAAGTCTGTAATGCATCTAATTCAGAAAATTTACCTCCCATCAGCAACTTTACATTCGAACATTTATTTGCAGTTCGATCCATTTCAGGCAATTCTCGTTCAACAACCAAAAATGCAAAAACTGTATATGCAGAATTGTTTGGATTGTCAAAAAAAGTAATTGATTCAGTTATCAAAGCTAATGTATCGCAAAAATTATTCGATACTTTGAAGTCATTTCTTTATGACATGCAAAATCAAACTGGCGAAAGTCAACAAGTAAATGATAGTAATGTTGTTGTTAATAATCCTAACATTACTAAACATAGGGCCGGCCACCAAAAAGACTAAAGTCCGATGTTGAAGTTGAACATCCATCTTCTAAAGGTAAACAAATTTTGAGAGAGACAAATATTAATGTAAGCAACAATGAAAATGTAAATGTGGAAGGTAGTAATAATGGTAGTAAAATTTATATGAAAGGTCGAACATGTGGAAGGTGCAAGCAGGTTGGCCACTATGCTAAAACTTGTCAAGCATTGATCTAATATGATAGATATTCAGTATTATTTATAGTTTTAGCATGATAGGTAGATTTATTTTGCTCTTATATGAAAAAGTGGTATTAACTTTTTCTTTATAATGATAAGTCGCAACTGAGTTTATAAACTTTTTCAATTGGAATCTATAGTTGTATAAGCGTTGTATTCTTTGCAAGTTACAAGTTGTAACTATTAGTAACTACTAGGTATTTATTATTGATCGAAATAATAGCTTATTATGACGTTAATTACATAGTAGTTGCTAGTTACAACTTGTAAGTTGCAAATATGTTATATATATTTAAGTTGAATACTTGCATTTACCGATCTGTGGTTAGCACTAAGTATATCGTACTACTGTTAATCGCCACATACAATATCCATGTACCCATGATAGTGGACCCTCACGTATGTATGTACGTACACATGTGATCTGAACTGCCTATTATAAAGGAAATAACAGCAGCACGTGACTTATCGACACAGCAGTAGCCCGAGTTAGGGTTAGGGTTAGAGTTAGGTTAGAATGTATTTTAGGTAATGCTAGTCATTGCTGTGTCGATAAGTCACGTGTGTGCTGTGTCAGTAGTTGTTCCCGTTATAAAATGTGCATGTTTTTCCTTTTAATAATATGAATTCTTGGTTATATACTAGAACCAGGATCTATTATACCGGTAGATAGAATGTAAGATACCCGGGTCTTGTATATAGTGATTTATAGTAATTTGGGTGGCTAATTTTGTGTTAAAAATTATTACTATGTTAATTATTTTGGCTAATAACTATCAAAAAAAACATAATCACATGATGCTGTGTTTATATAGTGTACAAATAGAAATTCTCTCTCTATATATATATATATATATAATTTAATTTTATTTTATTTTTTAATAATTTATTTGCAATTTTATTGGCTAATTTAAATGAATAGTTATATAATTTTTTAAAATTGAAATAAATTTAAGAGAGTTATTATTCATTGCCAGTGCGATGCATCGCCACCCTCTGATCGACCAATCGGGATGCAGGATTAGGTATAACGTGAAATCGATGCGAAACAACTATTTTTTAAAAAATCGCTTCTAACTTAAAATTCTAACTATGAAACTATAATTTTTTCTAAGCAAAAAAAATTCCTTGCGAAATTTTGGGTTAGGGAGGTCATCTAATCACTGCCCCTACCAAACTCTAACCATAACCCTAACCTGGCCGCTATTTGTTTTGTTTTGATTAATGTAAAATCAAAACAAACAAAATGATTGGTCGATCAGGGGGTAGCGATGCATCGCACTAGCGATAAAAGATAATTGTCTATATTTAATATTCAATGAATATTCAGTAAATATTCGAATATCGTTCAAAATTTTTGAATAAATATCCGAATAATAAAATATTGAACAAATGAATATTTGAATATTTATTTTTTGACCAAGTCAGACCTCTATCCAGATTAATAACATATATCCGAATATATTTTATATCCGTATTGATAAATATATCTAGATATGTTTTATATTCAGTTTTATATCCAGATTAATAATATATTTTGACTTTACTAAAACACACCTATGGTCTATTTCAAAACTGGCTAATTAATTAGTATGCAATACTCTAAGTAAGCTCTACGCCCCTAAAAACCCTTTCCAAACTTTAGCTCTAACCCTAAATACAATATTATAATTGATATAAAAATCAAGCACAGTCCAAATTTGGTTTGTGCTAGACCAAATTTAACTCTCAAAATGTACGTATATTAGAGTAAAAAGGCCAGAAGTATTTTCTCAAAATTTCTTTTATTACTGAAAGAAAAAGAGTGATCAACTCTATTTTTATAATTTAATAAATTATTAAACAATGTGATTAACGTAATTAACTGTTAATAATAATCTACGTAACCTATGTAAGAAAGTTTATTACTAAGCAGTCAAATAGTTTGTAGTTGAATGACTAATAGTGTAAAAGGTAATACATTTATAATTAATATTTGAAACTGCTATCGCCAATTTGGTTAATATCATAGTGCCAATGTGCTATATTTTGAAAAAATTACATTATGTAGAGGTCTGACTTGTTCAAAAAATAAGTATTCGAATATTCATTTGTTCAATGTTTTTTTATTCAAATATTGTTTAAAAATTTTGAAAATATTCAATAAATATTCACTGAATATTCATTGAATATTAAATATATTTTAATTTTAAAAAATTACATAATATCTCACTTAAATTAACCAATAAAATTGAAATAAATTATTAAAAATTAAAATAAAATTATAAAATTATATATATATATATATTCAATGAATATTCAATGAATATATTTAAATATTTGAATATTCATTGAATATTCAGTGAATAGTATTCATCGAGTCAGATCTCTAACATTATAATTTAAAATAAGGTGCATGCGCATTTTAAAATAATGTGCAGGGGCACAAAATAAAGCGCAGAGGGTATTATGTGCAAATATGGTATATACCTCTACTACTATATATATATAATTTACTAATTATACATTACTTATTTGTTACTATATATATTCTATTCGGATATGGTATATAATTAGGGGAGTGACAAAAATTAGGTGATTTTCTGGAGGGGGTAAAAAAAGTTGAAATTATATATAAGAACCTGACTTTATATATATTAAAAAATAGGGGAGGGGTAGGCCTCAGATAAAAAATAATCAGGTGATTAATGAGCATAGCAGAAGTTCGTTTTGATTGGCTATTATTAGAATAAATATGATTGGTGACGATCTTTTTTTATATAGTCAATTGTAATTTTTAATGTAATACAAAATGTTACAACTTTAGTCGTTAGTAGTTTACCTTCAAACTTATTGTTTTTTAACCTGAGATGCAATAAGATGTGTAGTTCCAAAAACTAGATAAGAGGTGAATGTTTTGAAAGGTCGGAAGGTGGTTCGGTGGTCTAAACAACTGGTGAGTTAAAATTGAAAGACTCTGCTTCAACTAGTTTGTTTGTGTTTTTTTACGAAAAGTATAATTTTAAACTATTATTCTAAACCATATTTTAATATTTTTGATTATAATTTATTTAGTACAAGTATAGTTTGTGAATATGACGTTTATAACACAATAAGTGATAGTAATAGTAGTGTTAGAAATGGTCGCATACGCGTTATTTAGTAGACGTTTATATGTATTTATTGTGAAAAAAATAACAAAACCCTTGTAAAATTCAAATTAAAGTTGTTAATACAAAACTGAATTAGTATATTGTAAATTTATAATATGTCTTTAGAGTGTATTGACAAATTTTTTAAAAGTTCGAGAGTTATAAAATTTTTGTCCGGTACTCTATTCGGGGTATGATCGACATTTTTTCTGGGGTATCTTAACAACCAATCAAAACGAACTTCTGCTATGCTTGATTAATGACACTGCCCTTATATATTATATTCGAATTGCATATTATATCCAGATATAATATATAATCTGGATATAATACAGTGCGAGACACCATAAACCAACACCTTTTTATATGTATTTTACAAAAATTGATATAGCTTAAAAATAAAAAAAAAATTTAAAAAAATTTTTAGCCAATTTTAGCTTTAAGCCTAAGCTATAATTTGGCTAGAAAAGATTTTTATTTTATTTTAATTTTAAGAAGTTATATCAATTTAAAGTTTACTATGAAATTGAAAATTTGGCATTTGATATATAAAAAAAAGAAACTCATATATAATTTTTAACCAATCACAATTGACTTTATTATACTAGCCAATCAGAATTGAGAATTTATTTCAAAATTTGGTACAGGAATGTTGGTTTATACTGTCCTGCACTGTATATAATCCGGATATAATATATAATCCGGATATAATATATAATCCGGATATAATATATAATTTGGATTATATATTATATCCAGATTATATATTATATCCAGATTATATATTATATCTGGATTACATTATATCCAAATATATTTTGTTCAAAAAACTGAATCTGGATTTAGTTAAAATTTGGATTAATCGGATATAAATATAAATCCGGATTCATGTACTATAGTGCGCGAATCCTTTAATCAGCAATTATAATACACAATCTTTAAAAGCTTATAAATAAAAAACTAAAGTAGTTATAAATCAAATCTCTTCATAGAATAATAAAATCAAACCTAAAGAACAAAGTTATGAAGCTAATTTTTTAAATTACTTAGTATTTAATAGAGTTATTTCTTGTTAAAGTTAACCTAATTTATTAATTAAATTAAAAATTTGGCCGCTTTAATTTTGCCCAGAACTACTAATAATATTCTTAATTCTGCCCAAAATTATTAAATAAAAATATACTATAGTTAAATTTAATATTATAAAAATTCTAATTCCTCTCTCATTTTCTTTTTTTTTCTTTTTTTTTTCTTTGTTTTTTTTCTCCCTTTCTTTCTTTTCTCTCTCTCTCTCACTCTCACTTTTCTCTTTTTTTTTCTTTTATATATAATTCTAATTTAATATATACTTATATTAACCAATTATATTAGGTTATTTTTGTGTAACATAGCGCCAAATTTGGCTGCTATATTTATAACTTGTTGATTTAAGGGTTCGTGCACCATCACCAAAATTTGCACGGGAATTACTATCGATTTTTATCATTATTGGATAGTAATCGATTTAAATCCCCCTGACGAGGACTATCGATTAAGATAGTAATTGATAATAATCGGTAATAATTGATAGATATCAGATTAAAAATCAGGAATAACAATACTATTATACTGTATACTTATTTTTAACCGTTTTACAGATTTTCGCATGTTTTCACATATTTTCACAAGGTTTCGCAATTTAATATAAAATTTTATATTTTTTATTTATTATTATTATTATACATTATATTTAATTAAATATATATTTTTAATCAATATTATATATTTTATTATATATTATTATACATTTTTTACGAAAAAATGAAAAAAATGACAAAAAAAAATAAAATCAAAAAAAATAAACCCAAAAAAATAATGAAAAAAACAAACCGAAAAAAATAGTAATATTTTGAACCCTTTGCACTTCATCGCATAATGCTAGCTCTATATACTTATTTTTTTACCCTGCAGTTAGCTATTATTTCTTTTCTTCTTTGTTTTAACTATAATATTTGCTTATATTTGCTAATATTCGCTCATATTCGCTACTTCCTAAAATAAAAAAAATGCCAAAAAAAATAAAACCAAAAAAAACGAAAATGAAAAAATAGTAATATTTTAAACTACTTTCACACTTCGTCGCATAATATTAGCTCTATACACTTATTTTTTTTACCCTGTAGTTAGCTATTATTTCTCTTCTTTTGTTTAACTATCATATTCGCTTATATTCGCTCATATTCACAACTTCCTAAAAAGTGCTATAAAAAAAACAAACAAAAAGCAAAAAACGAAACTGAAAAAATAACAAAAAAACACAACCGAAAAAAATAAACTATTATATTTGCTTATATTCGCTCATATTCGATTATATTCGCTCATATTTGTGACTTCAGAAATCGTCGAAGATTTTCACAAAGTGCCGGAATAAAATAAATTAATAAAAATAAAACAAAAAAACAAAAACAATAAACATGAAATGAAAAAATAATTAAAACGAAATCTTGCAAAACCTTGTGAAAACTTGCGAAAACTTGCGTTCTTGAAATTTAGAAATTGCTTGCTGGAGAAATTATTTGTTTGTTTTTGCAAAGTATTAAAAGGCTGGTTTGGCCTGCGCAAAGTGCTGAAAAGTCGTTGAATTTCTTGCAAAGTGCTAGTGGTAAAGTGTAGAAATAAAATAAATAAAATAAAAAAAATTAAAAATAAAAAAATATAAGATAAAAAAAAACAAAACGAAGCTAAAAATAATGAAAC